>PISW01006209.1:0-113815 GCA_004023785.1 Mungos mungo
ACTAAACCATCAATGAAAGGAATTACTGGGTCTGAAGATGAGAAGTAATCTAGAAAGCGAGCCAATACAGACCTCTGATTCCAGCCTCGTCATAAGTATGCCCAGCATTACAGTGTGCTGCCACATTCTGCTTTGTTTACATTACGGGACAAGGCAGCCACTCTTCCATTTCCTTTCGCATAGTAAAGATCTAAGCTGGACCTAAGCTATTTTTATTTGCAAACATTCCAAGGGTGTTTTTATCAGGAAGCCCAGACTTAATCTTAACACAAGCATTCTGGGAAAAAGTAAAGAAACAAAATCTAGACGAAGCCTAAACTAGGGCCCAGTGGCCGAATCCCACTTACCACCTGGTTCTGCAAGGCCTGCAAGTCATGAACGTTTCCTAAATGGTTGAGGGGGAAAAATCAGAATATTTCATGACACATGAAATTACACAATATTCAAATTTCAGTGTCCTTAAATAAAATTTCACTGAAACCCAGCCATGCCCATCTGCTCATGTATTGCCTGTGACTGCTTTTGTGCTACAACACCAGAGCTGGGTAGTCATGGGAGGGGCTGTATGGACCACAAATGCGGAAAGGTTTATGATCTGGCTTTTTACAGGAAAAGACGGTTGGCTTTGTTGACTCTGCCTCAGAGTCTATGTTATTCATGACAAATAACTTTCCATATCCGAGACCCTAAAATGACTTCAACAGTGATTCTAAGTTTTTGTTTTTCCTCAGTTAGTGTCATTGATTTCTTAGGGAGCATGCAGGAGAGCACATAATTATTTCAGGAAGCAGATTTTAAAATAGTCAATTAGTCAGCACACATTCATTCATTCATTTAGTAAAGTTTTGTGGAATATTTAAACTAGACTACTTACATTAGTAGTAAAATCCTATGATCCCGAGTTCACTAAAACCATAAAATTGTGTATTCTGTTCATCTGTGTTGTCAAGAACATGGTGCCTGGGCATGTGGCAAACGTTTAATAAATGTTTATGTGAATGAGTAACCATGTGAGTTTTGTCCCAGAAGGCCACGTAGTTCAGCAAGAGAAGACCAACACATAAAATACAGACTTGCCTTTAAGGTCTGTGAAAAGGATCTTTAAAAACAAACAAACAAAAAACACTCTATACTAAGGAAAAGTAAGGTTTCACAAAGGTGGCAATTGAGAAGGATCTTGAGGAACAGGATACACCCTCTCCTAACCCCCCCCCAAAAAAACCACACATAAATACACAGCCTCTACTTAATCTGTAGCACCATGTGGGAGACAATATATAAAACTCGGGTTTGGAAACAAGAATCCTGGAGCTAACCAAAGTGCTGGAGTGCAAAAACCAGAAAGACTAATCAGGGAAAGAAGGACTGGCAACCAAAATGCAAAAGCAAAGGAGTTAGCTGTGCAGAGGCACTTGGTGTCCATGAGGATGTCTCAGCAAGCAGAGAATTGTCAGGGCTGTCTGGACTCTGGTGACACACTGACATTCCAGGCAGCAAGGCAGCAGCCCCAAAATCTGGCAGCAGCAAAGCAAGTGACCGGGTCTCAGCAGAGGAGCGGACTTCTGAGACAGGTCTCCCCCACCTAGCCAGTGACCCAGAGCCCAGTGTCTGGAGATGCTGATGGTAAGTGATAGGTGCCAGCCTAAGCAGGCAGGAAATGTCTGAGAAGCTCAGCAAGGATAATAAGCAAGCGTGGCGAGCGTAACAATGCGGAGTCCTAGGACAGACAAGAAGCAGAGAATCGGTGAGACAGACGAGCTGGAAGGTCAACCGGGTCTGAAAAGTTCATCGGCTGGCATGGTATTCTTGCTACTGGATTAGGAGTCAGACAGCATTCTGATCTCCAAAGGATCCATAGGATTGAGACATCATACCCAACTAAGAGGATCTAGTCGTCTAAGTAGGTTTCTGGGGTAAGGAATTTTACAACTACACACACACACACACACACACACACACGCGGAACCCAGAGATTAAAACTGAAGTTGGTGGCACATATTTTGTCCAAAGAATTAAGAAAACTATATTACTGAAGACATGTTACGAGGCACCGTGAGGCATTTTTACACTTCGTTTGGGGATGGGGTGAGTCAGAGCTAGGAGTTAATTTGACTTGTCACTGACTCATTGAGTTAACTAAGTCGATAGTCCTTAAATATCCTTTGATCATGTATACTGTTGATTCCAGAATTTGTCATTAGACGGAAGCCATATTCATTCATTACCCAAGTGCTTGGACTGTGAAGACAAGCAGAATATTAAGAGAAAAGACCAAGATAGATTTCAAAACTTAAAAACCAAGCAAAAAAACAGTGAGAAAAACTTATGAAGCTTAGCAATCATTGAATCATGGCAAAAGCCTGATCAAATTACAAATAGAATGTATCAAACACAGTGATCATCAGACCCCACTAAGATGCTTCATTAATGCAAACCATGCCATATTCACTTTATTTTCCTTTCAAAATTATTTACCGAAGTGGCAAATAGTAGTGAAAGACACAAAGTATCTTTAAAATTAATATGTATATAATATATTGTATATATTACATGTATATAATATATATATATATGTTCTTGTGAAGAAAACATTGAAAGGGTAACTAAGTGTTCTGTTAGATTCCTCTATGCCTGGTAGAAAATAATTTACTCAAAATTTAAACTAAAAGGAAATGGATTTTCAAAAGAGTGTTTTGTGTGTTGGCCCTTTACCTTCTTTTATTCAAACATGTTTATCAATGGCTTGGATGAAGAAATTTATATATTAATATTATATATTAGTATTTATATGTTAAACCATTTAAAAAATTGTACCATAGTCTAAAGCTGGAAGGGAAAGCCAACATGACAGATGAAAGTACTATATTTTTAAAAATAGCAAAAACTGTATTCAATTCACGAGTGTCAAAGAACATAAAAGTCTGAAGTAGGTCAAAATAAACTTCATGAGAACTTCGGGAGCATTAACTGTTACCTTCAGCAACACACTGTCACACAGTAAATGTGTGCAAAGGAAAACTCGGGTTCTGGCTTCATTTCTGCCATAGCTTCAATGTGTGACTTTGAGTAAGATTCGCCATTTCCGAAGCCTATGTTTGCCATGTTTCAAGGCTAGATAAGTTTTACCTCTACCTGCATAATGATTTCCCCATAATTATCAAGAATGGATAAAATTTGGGCAGGTAGAAGACAAATTAGAAGGCATTCCAAGAGAGAGGAACAACAAAATGATGTCCCAGAGTTAGGAATTTTAAAAAGCATTAATTAAAAAAATAAAAATTTAAAAATAGAAACAAAAGTAAAAAATAGAAATGAAATTATAAATAAAGGCATTGATTAATCAGTTAATTTATTTATTTTTAAAAAGGACACAAAGTTAGGAATGATCTTGGATCATGAGGAAGTAAACTAAAAAGGCTAGGTGTCTGGCTAGAAAGATTTCATGGAACAGAAAGAAACACTATGAACAATTATAGTGTGGCCAGATTTCTGAGAACACAGCAAGATAATCAGTGGTTAACAGGAATTCAGTAAGTATTTTTCAACAAGTCAGTGGCAATACAGAAGTCAAGTTTAAGCAAAGGGCAGGTTTCAAGAGGACAACTAGAAGACTATGACAGCAGTCCAACTGAGAGGATACCAGATTTTCCATCCATAGTGGAAATAAGTATGAAAGAGACAAATGGAAAAAATAATTAAAAGTTCACAGAATATGGCAACTTAATATATACAAGGGAACAACTGGTTACCATGGTAACTGGGGAAAAGACATCTCATTCATAGAGATAGTATTAGGAGGGCCTTTCAGTCTGTTTGTGCTGCTATAACAAAATGCCACAGTCTGTGTGGCTTATAAACAGAATTTATTTCTTGTAGTTCCTGGAGCTGGGAGGTCCAAGATCAGGGCACCCAGCATGGTCAAGTTCGCTGAGGGGCCTTTCCCTGGTTCACAGCTGGTACCTGTCTTTGAGTCCTTACATGGTGGAAGGGGCAAGGGAGATCTCTGGCGCCTCCGCTGTGAGAGCACTAATCCCATTCATTCAGGCTCCACTCTCATGGCCTCGTCACCACCTGAAGGTCCCACCTCCTATTACCATTAACTCTGGGTGTTAGGAATTCAACATATGAATTCTGTGGGGACACAAACATTCAGGTCATAACAAGGGGTAACTTTTCTAATGGAAAGCATCTTAAACATGGATATGAACATATAGTATGATATAATTTAAAAAAAACAACAATAACAAAACATCCAAATACAAATGTCCAGGAGTGAGTTAATCATAGAGAGGTGTATTTAAGTGAAACTTTTGCAGGGACCATTTGAGAGTCTTCAGAACAAAAATAATGGCAATGGCTGCACTCTCTGAGGAAATGAATGTGGGGACAAAGAACAGAGGGCAGGAATCAATCCAGGAAACTCTTCTGGATTCCTCTAACAGCTCTTTTCTGAATAGGGAGAAGAAGCAAGGGGGGAAAAAAGGCAACGGAGAGAGACTATGCTGAGCCATGTTTCCTGTTTATTTCCAAATATATACCAGTCAGATAGCTTTATCAAAATTATTATTTTGCAAACCGTAAGACTGACCAGAAAGGCAAACTATGATCCTTGTAGGAGAAAGCATGATTTCAGAAGCAGAAGAGACAGCATGCCAAACTTCAATAATTTAAAGAAAAACAGAGAATTGGGTCTTTTCCATTCAGTGAATGCTAGAGTTTCTCAGTGCTGCTACCTTTTAAATACACCAAAAAAAAAAAAAATAGCACTGCTGCTAGTTGTACCTTGAGAACCTTCCCTCAGATGCTAAGACTTCCCCTTCCTTCAATATCTAAAAACATTTTTAGCCTTTTCCATCACCAGCCTGAATCCTACATAAAAACATCACCATCAAAATTCACCTGCACTAGGAATTTGCCATGAGAAGACAAACAGATGAAAATACCCATCTGAGACTAGACAGCATTTCTACAAGACATAGTAACCAGGGAAAATTAAGAAAATTTAGTCAGTCATTTGGCTACCGGCTCTCTGTGATGTCAAGTATCACTGATGATGGTATAACCTAGAGATTTATGTCACTGTCCCTTACCCCCAATGTGCATGAGAAGAATTCCTTTGGGGACAGTGACCAGATGGAGAATATTTTACAGAATTTCCTTTGGAAGCTCCAAATTAAAGTTATAAAGTTTATCTGAATTATGGGTTTTTATATACTTTTAATAAATAAAGGGGAGTGTTATAACAATGGGGGTATAAATTACATAAGGGTTTATTTCTGTGACTGTCTTTAACCACAAATTCCCTATGTTCCTTGGACAAGGAAAGAATGAGGTGGCGTTAAGAATGATAAACTAATACTTACTTTATACCTAACACATAGATGCATCTGTTTATCTTCTAAGTTGATCTCTCTTTCTACATCTTACTTTACTTAGCAATGCAATAGGCTAATCACAATAATCCATTAAAAAGTACAAATAATTTTATTAAAAAATAGGTAAATAATATTTATATACAAGGCATAGTAAATATTTAAAAGGTAATAGCTAGTATTAGTGACAGTATAGGCAGTGGTATACTAGTAAACAGACTCTGAGAAAAAAAAATAAACCTTCGTTTATAGTATTTGTCAATATCTATGGTACAAATACTATCAATATGGCGTATTTGAAGCTACCACTGTGATATCGCTGCACATGGGGTTGAGAAGAGATACTAGCCAGAATGAGCCAGAGCTGTGTTACTGCAGGTACAGGGAGATGGACACACACATACATGATTGGTACCACATCATTTTTTCTAGCGATATGTCAATAAGAGTCAACAGTATAAAAACAGATAGAATTGGATGGGCCAGTTCATCACCAAGGTGTCTAAACACAGAAATTCTTACAGAACAGCTTCAGATATCACAGGCTACATCTATCTATACACAATGGAGCTGTTTTTTGCAGCTCTGTTTGTAATAGTGAGGCTGAATGAATCAAAAAGTGGTGATGGGGCGCCTGGGTGGCTCAGTCGGTTATGCGTCCGGCTTCAGCTCAGGTCATGATCTCATGGTTCTATGTCTCCCTCTCTCTCTGCCCCTCTGCCACTCACATTCTGTCTCTCTCTCAAAAATAAATAAATGTAAAAATAAAATAAATTTAAAAAGTTCCCCTGAGAGGCTAGACTTAGTCATCCTACAGAAGGGAAAAATATGTTTTAAATTCAAAAAATGTTTTTGGTAATCTGAAGACAATGATATGCTGTCTAGAAGCAGGGAAAGGGAAGCAATGCTTACCTGCTCAGTTGACAAAAGCTCCAAAGCCATCTTATGCTCATGAAAACTTCCACATTAGGAGTTTTCTTTCTGAAAATGTAGAACACTCTTCTGCAAACTTATACATCCCAGATGATTACCTATTTTTTTTTTTTAATTTTTATTTTAGCATGAGCTGGGAGGGGGGCGGAGAGAGAGAGAACCTTAAGCAGGCTTCCACACTCAGCATGGAGCCCAACACGGGGCCCCATCCCACAACCCAGGGATCATGACCTGAGCTGAAGTCAAGAGTCCGACACTTAACTGACTAAACCACCCAGGTGCCCCCATTACCTTTGCTTTTTTAAATCTGTTATAATTTTGGAAATTCAACTGTGTTAACTTCTAAAATCTAGTAAGCCCTCTTCTTGCTAGAAATTATTGAGTCAAGTTGCTTTTGAAAATGACAAACTGCCACATTAAAAAAAGAGCATGATTATTACATTTGAAAACTGATAGTTTATAAAGTAAAAATAAATAAATAAATAAATAAGTCCCTCAATGTTCCAAGTATTTGAGACTTACAGACCAACCTCTTAGTTAAGAGCATATGCTTATTCCAGAGGGAAATATAAGTACTGAGTTGTTGGAAATCAACAGGAGTTACACAAACTGATAATTGGAAATAAACAGTATTTCTAAATTGAAGGAATTAATTCAACTCTAAGTTGATACTCCATATTTTAAAATCTTATTATAAGGCATGCTGACAAATATATTCTGTATACCCTGAGCCAAAACTAGCTCCTCACAGTTCTGATGTAAAATAATGCTATTGAATCAGAATATAAGATACATGAAGCCATAAATGTCTTTTCTTATTTACTATTTTACTAATAGTAAGTGCTAATGGATTAATATTTCTTTTTTTTAATTTTTTCAATGTTTATTTATTTTTGAGATAGAGACCGAGCATGAGCAGGGGAGGGGCAGAGAGAGAAGGGTAAACACAGATTCCGAAGCAGGCTCCAGGCAGCTGTCATCACAGAGCCCAACATGGGAGTCCATTCCAAGAACCAGAAGATCATGGCCTGAGCTAATGTAGAATGCTTAACCAACTGAGCCACCCAGGCGCCCCTGTATTAATATTTATATCTTGTATTTACATAACATCCCTTAAACTTAGAGCAACATCTAGCACACAGTAAGAAAGAAAATATTTATGAAATAAATTCATGAACAAAAACTGGATGATCAAAAGAAATATAAAATTCTATGATCACTACAACTAGCCACATTTCCAGGAATAATTTACATCTACAGTGATGTAATTAGCTAACTAGATAATCCAGCAGATAAAGAATTCTGATTACTGACTTGACACTTTCTTTAAAATAAAGATGGCATCGAGGCGCCTGGGTGACTCAGTC
Organism: Mungos mungo; assembly: GCA_004023785.1. Taxonomy (NCBI): domain Eukaryota; kingdom Metazoa; phylum Chordata; class Mammalia; order Carnivora; family Herpestidae; genus Mungos; species Mungos mungo. The sequence goes on from PISW01006209.1 coordinate 7,673, forward strand.
GGTTAAGTGGTCGACTTTGGCTCAGGTCATGATCTCACAGTTCATGGGTTCAAGCGCCACATCAGGCTCTATGCTGACGGCTCGAAGCCTGGAGCCTGCTTCAGGTTCTGTGTCTCCCTCTCTCTGACTCTCCCCAGCTCACACTCTGTGTGTGTGTTTCTCTCTCTCTCAAAAATAAATAAACATTACAAAAATTAAAAAATAATAATAAAGATAGCATCAACAAACACAGCGTATATGCATTTTTCATGGAGAATGAGCTGAGCAAATTTGAGTTTTAGTTCTGTGGAACTCCCATACTAGAAGAGTACGAAGACCTGAAAATAAAACCTTCATTTTCTTTTTTTTTTTTTTTAACGTCCTACTGTTAAGGAACTTGAAGATCTGTTAACTATCCTTTTCCTTATTTCCTTAACAGAGGAAACAAAAACAAAATACAATCAGTATATGGGCAGTTGTCAATTACATGTAACTTTTAAAAAAAAAAAGCTCTATATTTTCCAAATTGTAATTGTCCAAAGTCCATGAAAAACAGGAGTAAAACCAAGGAATCACTGAAGTATTAATTAGTAAAAGTTTACTGAGTACACACCAAAAAGACAGTTGGCAAACCAGGAACATGCAAACCAGATCATGGAATGATGCTCAGAGGTACACTGCTCTAAAGCAGCTTTATATTGTGCGAAGGCAGTGTTTTTCTTTACAGCGTTTGGTTACTAGATTTTCCTTTAAAGAAAGGGAATTGGTTAGTGGTTACCTCATAATCAATTCTGGGTAACTATTTAAGTTTCATTTAAGATTTCAGAGGCATAAACAAGAGGTGACCCAGGTCAAGTTAATCTCATTTGTCTTGCAAAATAAGCTAAATTAAGCTTCCCTTGTATGACTAACTGGTTTTGTCTGCTTAGGGAGTTTTTTAATCTGCTCTTCCTTTATGTTTGATTGTAATAATGTTATGTTCATTCTTTCACAATTTTTATAACCTGCTCCTTTACTTTTCTTTGTTCTCTTGAATTTCCCCTTTCTTCTCTTCCCCATCTTCTCTGCATGAAGGTATAGAATATATTCCCTTTGCAATTCCCAGTTTTCTGTCTCTTGACCACAGTTGCAGATGAGGGACATAAGCTCTTGGCCAGATTTCCCATCACTGTCCCCAAGAATAGGAAATATATTCTTTGTGAGTGACTGTGATACGCAGCTCGAAAATGACTTTTAGTTAATTCTCCCTTTAAAAGCCTTCTAGAAGAAACATCAAAACATTGTGCACAGAATTAAGATCAGATTCATTATCCATAAATTACTCCTGTTAGAGTTCAATGGCATCTCAGCTGTGAATAAGTCTGCTGATTATCATTTATAAGCTTCCCTACTGTCTTTTTGTATGGTTATAATTTTTCCCTTCAGGTTTCTTTCTTCTTCTTTTTTTTTAGGTTTATTTAAATTTATAAATTCCTTACTCACACAATCAGTAACATGATAAATGGTCATTTTCCCTTCTTAAATTTGGGAGTCATTTTTATACAGCATGTTAATACTGTAACACTAAATTTTATCGCTTTTATTAATCTTTAAAAAAATTGCATAGCTTATTAAAAATATAATTGCATGCTGTTTGTATTTCAATTTATAAGATTTTCCTATTGTCTAATTTGCTCGTTTCTTTTTTTTTATTGTAAAGATATCTTTTGTTCTAACATAGGCATTTAAATCTCTAAATTTCTCACTAAACACTGCTTTAACTATACCTCACAGATTCTTATATATTGTGCTTTAATATTTATGCAGTTCAAATATTTCTGCTTTCCTTTGGGTTTTATTAAACTGTGGGTCATTTACAAGTTTGTTGATTAAATTGCAAACAGGGATTTTAAAAAGGTATTTTTTCATTGTTCTCTATTAATTCCATGAGAAAACACTCATGGAAATTAGTACAATGTTTTTAAATTTTTCAAGATATTTCTAAACATTTCTGGTCTTTTGTGATGAATGTTCTCCATAGATCAGAAGAAAAAAAGATCCACAGTTTTAAAGGTTTTGTGTAAAACTGTTTCATAGATTAATTTGGTTGCCATAGTTTTTCAAGTCTTATGTATCCTTTCTCTCAAGATGTTCTAGCAAGTTATGAGAGAAAACTTTAAATGTTTATGGATTTGTCTTGTTACTTCTTTAGTTTTATCAGTTTATGCTTCATGTACTTCAAGTTCTGTTACTGGTTGCACACGTATTTCAGATTTATGTATTTTCCTAGTAGATAGACTTTTTAAAAAATCATTATGAAAGGGCCTCTTTATCTAAGATAATGTTCTTAACCCTGAATACTTTTTGGATGTCAGTATAGCTCCTCTGTCTTATGGATATATTCATGCTTTAATTATAGAGTACAATCTAGTAATATCCCTTTTACTACTTATTTACTCTTTTCCCTAGTTTGGTAATTTCCTTTATACAAATGTTGGAAAATATTATTTTCTCCATGTGTTTATGAATTCTTTTATATTTTTAACACTTAATTTCTCCATGCTGAATACTCATTGGGCAATTTCCTCATTATATCTTTCAAATCACTGATTCTCTTCAGTTGTACCTACTTAACCTTTTATTTATGATCTCCTAATTATTCTTTAAATTAATTTAAATTACTATTTTTATCAGTACTGTTCCTTTTCTAAGAAAGCCAATTTTCTGTCTTGTTGTTTTCGGTATTGATGTTTTGTAGTTTGTTTTATCTATTCCTGCTACTAATGGCTTCTTTCATATTTATTATCTCAAGTCCTTGGGAGTAATATACTTCTCATTGTCACATCTGCTTGAGTCTGCCTCTTATTTCTACAGTGTATTGTGATTTTTCTTTGGGGGATAATTTTCAGTAGACTTTCCACACCATAAATCGCCAATGTCAGAAGTGATCTTCTAGAACTGTTAACGTATTTGCTTCTAACAAGTCCCCTAGCTATAACATCAACCAATAAACAATATTTATAATACTCATTATAGGGATATTCACACTATATTGGTAATATGTTTTCCAAATCAACTTCACTGAAGTACAATTTACATGCGATAAACTAAATCCAGTTTAAGGAGATGGTTAATGGGTTGGATGAATGGATTTCTGCCATTCAAAAAGTCTTCCTCCTTTCCCTTTCCATTCAATTCCCACCCCATCCACAACTAAAAAAAACCATAGATATGTTTTCTATAATTAAATTTAATTTTTTCTTATCTAGTGTTTCAGGTAGAAATAAAGTTTCAGGTTAAAAGAATAGGACGCTTTTATGGCTGCCTTGTTGTGATCAGCATAATGTTTTGAGGGTCATTCAAATGTTGTATCATTAGTTTGTACATTTATTTTCCTGAGTGTATTTCATTTAATAAATACACCACAATTTGATTACCCATTCATTCACTGATAGACATCTGCATTGTTTCCAGTATGGGGCTATAATGAATAAAGCTGTTAGGAGAGATTGTTGTTCAAGTTCTTGTATGTGCATATGTTTTTATTTCTCTTGGATTGGCTCAATGACTGAAAATTCTGGGTTATGTGATGACTATGTTTAACTTCATCAGAAATTGCCAAACTGTTTTCCTAGTGGTTGTATTATTTTTATTACTAATAGAAAAACATTAGCCACAGAAATGTCTGAGAGTTCTACGTGTTCCTCAGGAACGATCGGTGTTGACAGTCATTTTAATTTTAGACATCTCGTTGGCCATGTAGAAATATCTCGTTTGGAAACTATATTTTTTAAATAAAGGACAGAGCAGTTTTATCCCCCCTCTCCATCTCAATTCACTTGTAACCATTTTTTAGACCCCGTCTCTTCCCCTAACTCCAGCCCCTGGCAACTGATCTGTTTTCTGTTCTTCTAAGAGTTTTACTCTTCCAGAATATCATATAAATAGATTCACACATTATGCAGCCTTTCTTTTACTTAGAATAATGCAATAAGGTCAATTTGTGGTATTATGTGTGTTAATAGTTGGTTCTTTTATTGCTGAGTGATACGTGATTTTATGAATGAACCACAAACTGTTTTGCCATGTACCAAATTGGGTGTGGGGGGGGAGGGTTCTCATGTTGTTTCCAGTTTTAGGTCGTTACAAATAATGTGCTTATTGACCATCCATTGAATGCCCAGGCTCACCAACTCACTCATGTTCAAGTTAGGGCACTGATGAGGAACAATGAGACCTTGAACTTAAAATGGAGACATTTGTTAGACACAGGCAAAACTGGGAATCTCCCCTCATTGAGCCCTCCTTGTCAATGGAAGCAGCTTTATTTCCTATACCTGAAGAGACTTAAAAATTCCTGTCAATAATAGCATATCAGAAACAACTATAAATGATATTGTACAAATGTTTTTCACAAAATAATGACCAAAAAAAAAAAAACCAAACAAACAAACAAAAAAAAAATACCAGTGATTTTCATGGTTGGGCATGGTCTCTTGTTGAACCCTAATTCTAGATGAAATTCAGGCCAGAAAGGTGTTCAGACCACTGTATAACTGGAAATACTCTACAATGTGCCATGTTTGAGGAGTTTAGGCTTTATTCTCCACCTTGTTTTTTATACATTACTGTCACAGCATTTAGGAACGTAATCATAGCTGTTAGGCAGTGAAAGGGTCCTGACAGCCCAAATTCCTCTTATTGCTGTCTCATCACATACTCTAACCACATCATTTTCTTGACTACTTGTTCTGTTTTGTGCTAAATCACTAAATCTAGGGCACTGCTGTCTCAGGTGGCAACTGCAGTTCATTTATCTGGCTGGCTACAGCTGAATACATAATGACGTCCCTTTCTATTCTCTCCTGGCCCTTCCTTCAATGAAGAGCCTAAAGAGACTTTCTACATATTTAGGAACAAAAGTTCCTTTATTGAATGTTCTGGAGATAAAGAAGGCAGAGAGAACAGGAATTGGGCTCCAGTGACCAAGATTCAAAAACTCAGCTTGACCTCCATCTTGGGCAATAAGCCAAATTTCTCCAGAATTTTGAGATAAACATGGTAATATCTACCCTATTCTGTTACTTTGAATTGTAAACAGCTACTGCCTGTACCAGGATCTAGCCCAAACACTGATCACTTATTAATCAAAACTACATGCACTGAGAAAAATGGGGTATGAATCCGAGTTTCCCCAATATATCTTTCTTCCATTCTTCACACTGTCACTTCCATTTTAAATTAAAATTCACTTTTTAAAAACAAATATTCACCACTTATTATTTATCAGGTTAGGGGTGAACTTACCATTATGAATAATTGTGATTGTCCCTGGGGTGTTCACTGGAAAGTAAACAACCAGCTCTTTTTAATTTTTTTAATGTTTTATTCACTTCTGATAGAGAGAGAGACAGAGCATGAGAGGGGAAGGGGCAGAGAGAGAAGGAGACACAGAACCGGAAGCAGGCTCCAGGCTCTGAGCTAGCTGTCAGCACAGAGCCTGACGCGGGGCTCAAACCCACGAATGTGAGATCTGACCTGAGCCAAAGTCGGAGGCTTAACCGACTGAGCCACCCAGGCGCCCCTAAACAATCATCTCTTTAAAGGAAGAATGCTATAAATACACCGCTCCTCCGCCACGCTCTTGCTGAAGGAAATTTGGATGAGGGCAGAGGTATGTAAGCGGAGTGATTATGATCCTTGATTTTAAGGACCTCTCAATTTGTCATCTCTTATGGTGACTGAGCTTTTTATTCCAGGTATAGATTTTGTCAAAAAAGGCACAGCAACTAAGCCATGTCTAATACATATTAGAATTTCAAGACATATTTTTTCAAAGAATGAATGAATTTAGAGAAGTATAATGTCTTTTCTTTAGTAATAAGTCAATTCAGGGGAGCAGGAAAACAACAACTGTTTTTCCTGAAATGCAGGGGTAGGGAAGGCAAAACAACAAATGAAATTATACATGGGGGAGTATTGGGACGAGGCAGTGCTTGAGCAAGAAAACGGAGCCACTCTTGAGAGAAGGAAAAGCTGTAACATACTGATAGATGAGGTACTGGAATCAGCTTCATAGCATTCAGATTAAAATGGCCAAGTCTTACTGGAGGGTCAAGAACAAAGAAGGTCTTTTTGTTTGGTCACATTCATAGCAGTTTTTAATCTATTATTCTATCTGATCTTACAGCTTCCTTAAAAGTTAGTTTATAGTTGAGTTACTTAAAATGAATTTTGTAGAAAGTAAATATATAAAAGGAAAGGAAAGGGAAAGGGAAGAAAAGGAAAGGAAAGGGAAAGGGAAAGGGAAAGGCAAGGCAAAAGAAAAGAAGAGAATTTTGTTTTGTAGACTCTTTGAAATTTGCAGTAGAATTACCTTGTAGGTGATGGTAGAGAGAGTCCGGGTCGTGGCTCACAGAGCCAGTTTCGTATTCTGATAGAAAGTTAGAGATTCTGGCACTGAATGATGTTACCTTTTTTTCTTTTTTTTACATTTATTTATTTTTGACAAACAGAGCGCAAGCCAGGGAGGGGCAGAGAGAGAAGGACACACAGAATCCAAAGCAGGCTCCAGGCTCTGAGCTGTCAGCACAGAGCCCGACACAGGGCTCAAACCCACGAGCTGTGAGAACATGACCTGAGCCAAAGTCGGATGCTTCACTTAATCAGCTGAGTCACGCAGCTGCTCCCGTGATGTTACCATGTTAAGTACTGAATGGCTGTATTAAACAAAAAGGGTAGTGGGGCCTTTACAAAGGCCTGGCCTAATTCCACTACTGGAATCTTCTGTTAAAATTTTTTTGATAAAAGAATAATGTAGCATTTTTTTATAGATTCAAAATACTGGGTCAAATAAGATTTTTACTGTAATAGTTACTATAACCCTGGAACTCAATGGGAAATACACATTAATTCTAAATGTGTACTTCTTAAGCTAGTTTTTTTCCCTTTTATCTTAACTTTTAGAACTCAAAGGCATTGTGATATATTTCAATGTGATTATTATAAGTTACTTTGCATGAGCTATAAATGTGAGTATAAAAGAAACACTTGAAAAACTCCAATCAAGAAAAGATCGGTGATGGGAGGTGAACATATAAGTTTCTGACCAAAACTGTTAAGATACTACACTGGATGACTGAATTAGTATCTTTAAAACCAACGACAGTCAAAACATGTCTGTGCTTATTCAATACAGAAGAGAAATTAGTTAAGAATGAATTAAAAGTTAATGTGAATAATGAAATCAGTTAATAATCAATTAAAGGTTAATGCAATTCACCTTTCTTAGAAGTGCTCAATAGATTTCACATTTGGAAAATTCTATATAGTAATAGTAGATATTAATTTCAAATGTATAATTTTAATGACATTTTACCAAATATTGCTAACTAGATATTATATTCTACAAGATACTTTTTTTTTAAGTTAATGTGGTATTACTAGGCCGGAAAAATCTTTATCTTCCTTCCAAGAAGTTTTTGGGTCTCATTGTACTGGCGGTTAATCCTCTGGGAAAACTAAGGGAGGAGTTAATATTGAGAGATTTCTTGCAGACGTAGGTTTCAGCGTGTTATCCTTCCTCCGTCCTGGCGACCCCGTGTGAGAGCAAACCTTCACAATCTCCCTGTGGTTACATGCCTACACACTAAGCCCAGAAAAACAATCTTTTCATTTTGGGAAAATAACTTTTCTGCATCTGGGAATCCCACATGTAAGGTCACAAAATCAAGTTTGGATGGGAAATTTAAGAGAAGAATTGTGATTCTTTGAGGTAGACTTTGTAAGAAATGTACCCTTCTTGAAAAATGGTGAAAAGTAGTTACAATAAATTTATAAATGAGTTTTTTTGACAGAGGACTTTCACTAATTATAATGAAATATCGATAAAATAACAGACAAGCTATTTGAGAATGGCAGAAAGTAGGGAAGGAGGCCAAGAACATGGTAATTAATATAGGAGCCTGTATGCCATGCTGAGGACTGGTTTTCATCCTGAGTGAAAAGAGGCAGCCACTGGAGGATTTTAAGCAAAGGACTGTTGTGGTTGTAATGTTAATAAGCTGTGTTTTCTAAGGACCATTCAACAGTCTGTGGAGAGAACAAGCCCACTGCTGAAGCAGTCCAGGTGATGAAGGCCCGCACCACCAGGGGGGAGCCCTGAAGATGATGAGCAGGAGCTAATTCTGGTTATGTTTTTAAGGTATGGCTTTGCTGCTCCATTCACAGGGTTCTGCTAAAGTGGCTGTACATACCAAAAGAGTTTAGGAAGCAACTTTATGATGCTTTTGTAAGTGGGTGACCAATATAACTTCCAATATTTAGATACAAATTTATGATTATGTGTTTTTAATAGGATGTTGCATATCAGATCAGTTACCTGTGACAAGAGTGCTTAAGTTCAACTTTCACAAATTCCCTAAAACGTCAAAATAGTGCAATTCAAGGGTATATATGACCACAAAGGAGAGAGAAAAAGGAAATACACGACGCATTTCTAGCACCTCTCAACAAACTAAAATAATTTTTATTAAAAAGAAAAAAGCACACAAGAAGAAATTATTTTAAGAAATACTACATCTTAGGAAAAATTGGATTTCTATTTGATACTAAATAGGTAAACCATTTTCAAGAAGGGATAGATCCTTAAGATTAAATGAGTAATCACAGGGTAGAAAACCCCTGTGAAGTGTGGATTTTTATAGTGATTTTTATAGTGGATTTTCTATGCTAAGAAACCTGAAGAAATGGACTCCCCTACCCTGAGATCACAGACAAACCACTCCAAAAGACAGATGTGACTTATCACTTTCCAGCAAACATCTGGCAGGTACACAAAAGTGAAGAAGTGCTAAGATACCCCTTCCTTTGTGGGAAGACTAAACTAAATATGGTCTGCTCTGAAAATTTATTGATTGATAGCCCAACAGTCAATCAAGCAGGGTATGTTCAGAAAACAAGCCAATAATGAAATTCTGATAATCACTCACAAATATTGCTTTCCGCATGACCAATCTTAAAAGTAGCATAATTTAGTGAGGTCCTATTTACTTACCAAAAAAACAAATATTCTTTCGAGTATGTGATATGGTGGTAGACACACCAAGATGATTAACACAAGACTTCTGCGCAGGAGAGTAAAAAGTTCACAATACAGGATTCTTCACATATTTCACACACACACATTCTTACTTTTAACCACATTGTGAGGATTTTACTTTGCCATTCCATTTGAAATTAGCCGAGACCATTTGAGATGATTTGGTCAATGAATGTGAGGAGACTTGGTTTTGATCATTTCTGGTTAGAAGGTCAATAAGCCAGGCCATGATCTACCATCCCGCTTTCCCCCTGCCACAGGGATTGTAAGGAACCCATCACCTGGCTTCCTCAGTACCTGTATTAAGCAGAGCCCCCTTGCCAACCTCCACTGGCTATGCAATGTGCCAATGAGTTAATAACTATTGTTTTAAGAATTAACAGAGAAGGAGAAAAGTGCTAGGAGAAATCAGAACACACTCATTATCCAGACTACAGACTTTAAGGAAAATATCCTGGAGTATAAATGCTCTGAGTTGAGGCTTAAAACTTAGTAAGAGTAACATGATGGAAAGGATGTTGGCCTTATGTAAACCATACAGATAAGAAAGAGAATTATATGCTCAAAAACCTGTACATAGTTCACCATGACTGGAGAATGAGCATCAATAAATAATAACAATAAATAATATTAGAAATGTATGCAAAGACCAATTCACAATGGGCCTTTTTTCATAAGCTTATTTTCAGTTACTCATTTTTGCTGAGACTATTAACTATTTAAATCATGCAAAAAGGTCCAAAAGGTGAAATAAAAAACACTGTATGCCTGCCACCCCGCTTAAAAATTAAACTAAAAAATACATTTAAAGTACCCTGTATATACATCTCCTCCTTATCGTCACTACAGGTAGTAATTATCCCAGTTTTGGAAATAACCCTGGTGCAACTTTCAAACAAGGGATGCCTTTTTTTTAATGTTTACTTATTTTGAGAGAGAGAGAGTGAGAGAGAAAGAGAGAGAGAGAATCACAAGCAGGCTCCACACTGTCAACTCAGAGCCCCACATGGAGCTGAACTCTGAGATCATGACCTGAACTGAAATCAAGAATGGGGAAAGAGAGCGGGGAGGGGGAAAGAGAGCAGGGATGAGTGAGGGACAGGGATCAAGGGAGACTATTGAATACTGGAGAGGAACCATGGACTGAGGGGGGAGGGGGAGGGAGGGAGGGGGGATGGTCATGGTGGGGGGCACTTGTGGGGAGAAGCACGTGGTGTTATATGGAAACTAATTTGACAATAAACTATTATAAAAAAAAAAAAAAGAATGGGATGCTTAACCGACGGAGCCACTCAGGGGCCCCTCAAAGGAGGTATGTCTTAATGTTACCTTACATTGGTGGCAATACTGGGCAATGTCTAGAGACACTTTTTGGTTGTCAGATCTATAAGTGAATGCTACACATATAGGAGGCAGAGATCAAGGATGCCGCTAAACATCCAACAATGATTCATGTCAAAATTTTAATAATACTGAGGTTGGGGACCTGTTCTATATTTACGGCAGGTTGGAGGTCCATATCCCCTTCGCCTTTCATCACAAAGGTGGTTAATTCTCTGTCATCCTTGAGCTCTCAATGCCAGCCTGATCCCAGTGCCGAAATCATTAAAAGGAAATTTTTTTATAAATGCCAGGTGTTAAAATGCTGTTTAAAAATAATAATAATAAACAGGGGCATCACTGTTCAGTTACAATTAGAACATCGATAAATACTCATTGCTCATAATGTCCCTTTGGCATTAGAACATGATATGATAAATGGTCACATAATTATTTCACTACAGCTTCAACATTTAAAATACAGTTTTGGAAGCAATTAATCCAAAGTGGATTCGCGTTTGGGCAGAATTGTGATAAATAAAATGTCAACATCTTTGGCAAAGAAATATAACTGCTCTCAGCACAGGTGGGCTCTCCTGTACCATGAATAGGCTGCATTCTTTATCTTTCTCATTTCTGTTACTGTGGACATTATAGAAAGCAATGAGCATTGTTCAGACAAAACAACACAAAAGCAAACTTATTTTTCCTGATCCAGGAGTTGATTTCTCTTTTATTTCCAAAGTAATGTTTTCATGACTCCTTATTAAAAAGACTAATACCTGGGTCAAAATGTGTGTGTCTACATCATATACATCTGTGAAATACAACTCATTTGTCTTCTACCATTTCTCAGTGCATTTGGTCTGTCCTCCCTCTAACACATTCTCCTCCATATTACCAGTTACCATAAATATAAACACAGAGCTCCAAGGTGTTAGTCATATATTTCAAAACCGTGAATTTCACTCCCTTGCCAGTAGGATAGAATACTTAGAGGGGCACATAAAACTATTTTCTTCCTGGCACCAGACTAGCAACCCAATTTTATCTCCAGTTAGTTTCCTTTCTTACCCTCTCTGCTTTAACTATTCGCAAGAGTTGCCATTCTTGAACAAAGCAAACTATAATTTATTACTTCATTTTCAAGACACAGCTCAAGTATCAGCTCCTTTCTGCATTGAGCCTCTGTTTCCTTACCAAAGTTTGGTCTCTTTCTTCTCTACGTTCCATTAGTTCTGTGTTACAGCGTTTATTAGATCTTTACAACTATGATACTAACTACTGCTTTTTTAAATAGTTTATTGTCAAGTTGGTTTCCATATAACACCCAGTGCTCTTCCTCACAAGTGCCCTCCTCCATGACCATCACCCCCTCCTTCCCGTCACCCCCTTCTCCCTTCAGCCCTCAGTTTGTTTTCAATATTCAAAAGTCTCTCATGTTTGGCTCCCTACCTCTCCCTCTTCCCCCCCTCTTCCCCTCCCCATGGTCCTCTGTTAGGTTTCTCCTGTTAGATCTATGAGTGAAAACGTATGGTATCTGTCCTTCTCTGCCTGACTTATTTCGCTCAGCATGACACTAACTACTGCTTTATTTTGACTTGAGGTCTATCTTCACCACTGTGATCTCCCCAGACACTGTGGCCAGATCCTATTCTCCTTTGTAGCACAAGAACCTAGCCATTTTGTGGCTTATGATTAGTCTTCCAACAATATTTTTTAAAAATAACTTAATAAATACTTCCAAATCATTGATTTCGTTTTGGCAACATTATTAACTTTCACCCAAGCATCTATTATTTGGGGAAAGAAAACTGTCAGTCTACTTGTTTTTGTGGCATTGTGTGGTCATCACAAGAACAGACAGGAAGAAAAGCCAAGGATTCAGATAACACAAGCCAGTGCACATTCTGTCTATATAACTGGTGCCTGAATGACCAAATGGGTACCACTGGATAGAAATCATGTCCAGTCTAAAAGTCATCATTTTAATTTATGGAGAGGATTGCCACCTTATCTTTTTCTTTTCTTCTCTGCAATTGTTGTACAGTAATTTTAAGGTTTTAACACGTTGTCTTTGGTGAATCAGCAGCTCACTGTAGGGGGGATATAAATAATTCGGAATGTGAGTGGTTATTATTATTCCATGAATGTTTTAGAAAACATTAACGTTAAGTGAATGTTGATGGAAAGGGCATAAGCATTTTAGTCATTTAATATATTTGTAATACACATTAGAAATCGCATAAAATAAGCTATCAATACTGAATAAATGTTTTAGCAACATACATTATAAATTTTAAGTGGCATAAAATATGCATAACACATGGTACTTATTAGTAGTCTTAAATAGTTTCCTTTTTAAGAAACCATTAATATTGTGATGACCTTAGATATACAGTAATAGGCTTGAGAGAGAGCCATCCATTAAGCCATTCTAAATTTAACTAAGAAAGAGTAAATTCCATAATTACAGATGCTACTCCATATACAAACATGGATTGAAGAGAATTTTTAGGTGATAAAAATCTTCTGTGGAATAGATGGGAACCTCAAAGTGATGCAAGAAAATCTTTGGTCCCTTATGTTCTATCGTCTGTGTTCAGAGTTATCATTTGCTCAGCATCTACAACAATATCCTTGTCTACCTCCCCCCACCCCCCGCCCCTGCTTTTTCATATCCTAGTCTAAACAAGATCTTTTTTTTTCCTACTCTAGTCACAAAGGAAGCTCTCTAGGAATTAGAGCCAGTCAGATATAAGTTCGGATTCCAGCTTCCCCACATTTTGCCACAGGTATAACCTCCACAAACTATAAAGCTTCAGTAGACCTCTGCTCCCCTAGCAGAGGGACACAACACTGCTGCAGTATTGGAAATGCTGAAGTATGAAACAGAACATGCCTCGCATGCCCTTAGTTTAGCGACTGTTCAGTAAGTGAATAATTGGTATTATCTTATTTTTCCTTTATTTTTATTTTGTAAAGTAAATCAAGCCTCAAAGTATGTTTCTAAACTGAACACAATTTTATGATTCATATTTTCCCATGACATAACAAGGTGGGATTAATTTCTGATTTTTACATTTTCTCATTTCTCATTATATACAAGTTACCATTGTTTAAACAATATGGGTTAACAGATTACTCTCTGGAGCTGTACCATCCCATACATTAGCCTCCAGACAAATGTGACAATTAAGCGTGTGAAATGTGCCTAGTCCAAACTGAGATATCTGTGAATGTATTATACACATAAGATGACAAAAATTTGGCATGGAAGAAAAAAGAAACTATCTCATTCTTGGATTCGTTACATAATGAAAAGGTAACATTATGGATATAGTGAAATAAGATATATTATTAAAATTACTTCCATCTGGTTTTTAAAACTTTTTTTTAAATGTGCTTTCTAGGAAATTAAAATTTTCTAGATCGATTCAAAATTTTTAGAACACTAAAAATCAACTTCTAGAAAATGTAACATATAAAAATTCTGTTTTGATCAGTCTACTCTAGAGCCCTTTGCTGATGAGGTAATCTCCAGAAGGTAGACTAGAGGACATGATAAAATCATACATTTGTCTGGAAGACACCTGAATGCACACCCTTCCAACAAGCCATTTTGTTCCAGAACTTAATTATTTAAGACTGCAGTCCGGAAGTGGGTTGTGGCAAGAACTAAGTGAAACTCCGAATGAAATGTGAGATGGTTGCTGGAGGAAAGTCCTGAAGCAAAGGCAGATAGGTCAAATTAATGTAAGACTGTAGTACTGAGCCAGGCTCAGTTATGCAGTGGAAGTCACTTTGTGTGCCAGATGCTGAAGGAGCAGAAAAACCAAGCAACCAAACACAGAGACTTAGAAGGCGGTGGGTGGGGGTGGGGAACTAAAAGAAGAGGAGAGTAGCTGGGAAGGGATGCAATGTATTAGTAGCGGGGAAAACTATCATCTCATGATTCAGGTCACTCCACCCTGCTGAGTGCCAAAGCACATTCCAGGGCACATCTTAAAGGTATGGACTTTCAACTGTCCATCTAATATGTTAAAAATATTAATAATAAAATAGTATTAGTTTAGTATGAATAATAACTAACATTTATTGAGTGTTTATTATGAGTCGGCACTATGTTTGTGCCCCTAAATGTATAATGTCATTTATAAGTGTCCCTTTGACACAGGTTTTATCCAGAATTTTAAGTTGATCCATTTGAGGCTCAGTAAGGAAACGGATTCATTTAAGACTGTATAGCTAGTAAGAGGTGCACTGTAGTAGAGAGAGAAAATGAAGTGATAGGTTGTGATTTAAACTCAGGTTGATTCTGAAGTCTAAGTTCTTCAGTATTAGGCGATACTATATGTAAAAGGTATAGGCAGGAATATCCACATAATTCTTTAGAAAAATTTAATGACAGGCAACTCAATATATCTTGCAACACTCTTTCATTTTTCTTACTAGAAAATACAAACATTTAAAAAAGATCAAAACAAAATCCCTATGAATCCTTCATCTAGCTTCAACAACCACCCACATGTAACATAATTGTTTGCATCCCCACCTCCATGTTTGCTTATGCATTTTCAAGGTAATCCTAGATGTCACAGCATTTCATTCCTAAGTATTTCAATATACATCTAAAATCACTGTAGAATTTCCTTACCAAACCACATGGCACTATTATGCAAAATACAATTAATTATGACTTCTCGAAATTCTCTAATACTTGTTCATACAAATTGCCCTGACTACCCAGAAATGTCTTTTTATAGCCAATTTATTTGAATCAGAATCCAACTATGTACTGCTCCTTATGCTTGTTGTCATATGTCTTAAGTATCTTTAGGTTCTTTTTAATCTACACCAACCCCTCTCTCTCTCTCTCTCTCTCTCTCTCTCTCTCTCTCTCTCTCTCTCTCTGTCCTCTGTCCCTCTTGTCTCTCTCTCTTTTGGTTATGACACTGACTTACTGAAAACAATTCAACAGTTATCTTGTAGAATCTACATTCTAGACTTGGCTAATTTTTCTTGTGGTAGCAATCACACATTCTCCTTGCCTTACTATTCTGTTATCTACTGAACATAGAAAGTTAAATCTAAGGACTTGATTACATTTCAACTCATTATTTTCCCTTGGCCTGAACAGGTAGTCTGTCAACTCATA
Organism: Mungos mungo; assembly: GCA_004023785.1. NCBI lineage: Eukaryota > Metazoa > Chordata > Mammalia > Carnivora > Herpestidae > Mungos > Mungos mungo. The sequence goes on from PISW01006209.1 coordinate 23,209, forward strand.
CTACATCACATCAGAAGATTTGTAATTTTTATTGTCTCACTTTTACTTGATGTAAAATGAACAAGGGATTCAAGTTTGGACTGCCCGATCCCTTCATTGGAAATTTCCCTATCACCTCTACGTTTATTGATTTTACATTCTGGATCAATCAAAATTTAGTCAAAAAACGAAGGCACTCTTTCTATTATGGTACTAATTACAGGCAAAGGATTTGACCTTTACAAATGAGGGTAGAGCTAGAAAGGTCAGAATCTGGAAGAGATGCATCAGGACCAAAGAAACAATCAGTAACCCATCTGCCTGAAATTCTGCAACAGGAATGTCAGAGAAGCCAAGTGTGATAGCCACTGAAGCTGGATAAAAAAGGGGTCTTTAAGAGAGGTAGGTGGAATCTCTGAGAGGCCATGCTTCTCTAGCCTTCACATCTATGAAATGAAGCTCAACATCTTTTGATGAGACCAGGGCCACAGTTGATCCCCAGGCCAGCACTTAGGAAAATAAGCTGAATGCACAGCAAAGGAGAAAGAGGATATGGGTGGTTGGCCAAACACATGACATTGGTCTGTCACCATGTCTACTCACACTAAACCCTCTGAAACGTACAGTTTTTGCTTCACGTTGCCTTCTAAATTTTGGACAAATGACCCCTTTTAGCCAACTCTAATGCGCACCCCTACAAAGAAGGGAATTCTAATAAACATAATTCTTGGCCTTAGCCATGCTGACATAACAATATCCAGCACACTGTTGATGGTATTTAATTAAGGGTTGTAAAATGGAAATTTTCTAATTTTATAATTCTCTATTATAATTCTGCATTTCCTTATGTATATATTACTTCAAATCCTTTTCTATAGGAAAATGTTCATCATTCACTAGACCTATTTGGTAACTCAGAAATACATGTCACAGAAATACAATAATGTTAAATTCCTATTAATAATAAATTTTCAGGATAATGCATTATTGTCCTAGCAACTTTCAATGGTATCTGTCTGATGAGCAATACTTTCTTTGTTCTCTCTCTCATTTTTATCTCCTCCATCTCCTCCGTATCTAGGGACAAGGTCCACTATTTTGAGTTCCTGGCTTTCCTATACTTTCTTTTTAAATCAATTGCAATATTTGTTATATTCAGATCATGCCATATCTGTCCAGTAGTTCCCCTCTGTCTTTTAATACTTAATCTGCAACTTGTGCTTTGTTCCAGTTCTAAAATTTTTCTTCCCTGGTTACCACTCTGTATGTAGGTCTCTACTATAGGGGTGATTCTTATTGGCTGACAGTATCATTTCTTCTTAACTTCCTTTATCTTTAATAGTACAACCACACAGCTGCTGATGACATAGAACCTGTTGCTAGGAAGCACTCTGGCCAAATCTACCCTTGTCTGAGATCCCTGGCAATGTTTTTCTTAATCTAACCTTGTAGAAAATATCATTCAGGTTTTTCTTTTAATAGATCTGCTCTATTGTATGAGGGAAATTCTATAAAAATCTATGTTACCACCATAATATTTCTATTGGAATTTCACACATAATCTTCGGAGAACTTTAACTTGTTAGGAATTTCTTTATTAAATTTATCAGAAATCTCTGCCCTTGAAGTTTCCCCCTGAGAAGATAAGCCTTGATTCCCTACTTCTGGACTCTTAAGTTTAATTTCTCTTGCATAAGACACATCTTTAACAATCCAACCAGTTACCATACCTCTACTGAGTCTTCTTTCCCTTTGTACATTCTCTTATTACCTTTAAGCACTTTGTACATAACCAACAAAAGGACTGGGCTAATCTGCAAGTCTAGATTTGGATCTCTGCAATAACAAAGATGACCTGGAGAACTAATTTTTTATCGATACTTTGAATTCTCGTTGGAAGGAATGGTGATAGATGAGCTGATGGTTATGCCCAGAAGTAGCCAAACAAGCTTAGAACAAAAAGAGGATAACCTCTTGCACCAATCATGCAACAAAACCTGGGACATAAAAGAAGTGTCTTGGGAAGGAATTCATCTTCACTTAGGAGTAAGATAATGATGTATGCTTACATTCATTCATTTGGCAAATGGATAATGATTGAGGCACCCTCTTAAACTTTATAGGCAATGATCTGAGTACCAGTTTAGTCAACAAGGAAGGTTCTTGATCTAACTCTGGTAGAGTTCTTCCAGTGCTTTTGGGAGCTTATTCTACATTTCTCAAAAGAGAAAAATAAAAATAGAAAGAGGAAGATAATATTTTGGAAGGCTGAAAAGATAGTGTGTTGGGAAATTCCTCTTGAGGATTCTTGATCACAAGGGTCAGGAGCTAGCCAAGATAGATAAAGAAAAACTGACGGCAATGTATTCAGCAGGAATAGTAAAAGTAGAAAAAAAAGTCACCATTAACATGATAACATTGGAAAAGGGAGAGCTGAGTGACTAGCACAGGGACAGCATAATATTAGTTCTGGGATCCCACAAAATGCCAAAGCTGCTAAAGAAATTCATGATTCTTGGACTCCAGTCACTCTGAAGACTTACAGACTGGAAACAATGTTGTAAATACAGTACTGTCACTCATGACCATTTATACCTACCTCCAGGCAAGCATTCTGAGTTTCCTTTACATTATTCTCCAGTTTCTTGTCCCTATCCTCTCAAGATGAATGGACGTAACTAAATCCAATACTGCACGTGTGATCTGATGATGACAGAAGTATGACTTAAACAAAGTTGTCATCAACCTTACTGATGATTTTGGTGAGGCTGTAGGTTAGTTTTATTTTCTCTTTCAAGTCACTGTCCACTCTCTGTACTGTGACACCACCTCTTCTTTTAGGTATGAGAAATAAAGGACTATCGTTCTACATGAGTTTTCAGATCTTATCTATGGAACTCTATGACTGTGATTTTAAAAAACATAATAATAAGTAACTGGCAGTATGAAGTATTTATAGATGAAAAGTGGCCATTAATATTCCTTAGATTTAGCAATAATTCTTGGTATCACTTATTTCATTAAGTTTTACTACGGTGAAATATTGCTGTTATATAAGATTTGATGATACTATTGCTATTGACTGAAATCTGAGTTATAAACGATAACTGATCAAAAAACATTCAATAGGATTCTTTTTACTTGACCTCTTTTACTTTAAAATAAAGTAACCATAGGGCATCTGGGTGGCTCAGTTGGTTAAGTGTTAAACTCTTAATTTCGACTCAGGTCATGATCTCAGGGTTTTTGGGTTTAGCCCTGCATCAGGCTCCACAGTGGCAATACACAGCCTGCTTGGGATTCTTTCTCCATCCCCCCGTCTCTCCTCCCTCTCAGCTCTCTCCCTTTCTCTCTCAAAATAACCTTAAAAAATAAAAGTAAAGTAACCATAATTTATACCTCTAAAATTGAGACAAATTGTTTGACAAATGTATGTGTGTATATATGTGCACATTTATATATAAGTAGGTAATTTGTAAATTTACACAAATGGCATTATTTTCATATTCAACATGTATTTATACTGAGACCAATCATATTTAATGTAAAATCAACACTCCTTCAGTGTTACCGGCCATCTCGATGACAATGGTCATCATCAATATTACTACTTTTAACCAGGATTTTATAAACTATAGTCAACCACAAAAAAACTACCTTGATGAGTATCAATATTTTTCTATATCCTGCCCCCCTACAATAAAGACAAGTGTGGTAAAATCCCAAACAGAGTAAGAAATTGGGAAAACTCAAGGATTTAATAATCATGACATTGAATTTGAAAATTAACCATAACTATGGAAAAAACTTAATTAAAGGCCAACAATTTCATTGGACCTGAATAGTTGAAAAGCAAAACAATCCTTTGCAATGTGCTCTTTTACTTCTTTTGCTCCTTTTTAAAATATTAAATAAGTATTGATTACTATGGAGACAAATAGCAAACCCTATTAAATGAGTAGTTAAATATTGACGAATGTGAAGTGGAGACCAATAGACCAATATTTGCTGCAGGGACAACAGTGATTGATGTTCACTGGGAACGGGTTTAGTGTATACTCATTATTTTCACCCAAATCACTGCAAATTCTCTCCTTTAGCATCCTTAAATTTTATAATGTAAAACCTGATTTATCCATGTTTATTTTAGAACAACTAAATAGTTTAGGAAACCAGAAGCCAATTAAGTTTTTTACTTCTTATAGTCAAAACTAACAGAAATATTTAGGTAAGTCACAAAATGTGTTAAGTGTGAGGGTCCTAGAGACCTTAAATGAAGCATTTGGGCATCTCATGTAATTTAATGTTTGCTTATATATTTTGAGAGAGAGAGAGAATGAGAAAGAGCACACAAGCAGGGAAGGTGCAAAGAGAGAGGGGGAGAGAGAGAGAGAGAGAGGGAGGGAGGGAATGAGGAAGAGCACACCAGCAGGGGAGGCGCAGAGAGAGAGGGCAAGAGAGAATCCCAAGTAGGCGCTGTGCTGTCCGCGCACATAAAGTCTCATAAAGTGTGACCTCATGACCTGAGCCAAAATCAAGAGTCAGACTCTTAAGAGACTGAGCCACCTAAGCACCCCAGGGCATCTCATTTTTTATATATAGTAGATACAGGTCTTATTCTCTCATGGAAATTCTTTAGATACAGATGATTTTCAGAATTCAGAATTTTTCAAATTTTTATAAAAGACATGCCAGCTATTAGGCAATGCCCTCTTGTGCCTAGAGTAGCACTCCATAACCATCTGCGTTACTATTTCTGCAGCAAGGGACATAGATACTCACAGTAAGCAAAATAAAGGAAAACAAAACAAAGTCTCCTTTTAGTTTGGTTTAGGTTTGCAGCAAAATCAATTTTTGCCAATTTAAGTAAAAAAACCTTTGTTTTGAGGTATTAAATTGCTTAGATCTATTTTAAAAGTTAGTTTACACTTTTAGATCATTAGCAGTCACATTTTTAAAAATAGTATGAGAGGATTTTTCTTCTCACCCAACTGAATGAATACTCCGCATGGCATCTTGCTAAGAAGTTATCTTGCCTGCTAAATGACAGTCGGCAGGGATAATTCATCAGTCACTGTAGAAAGACTTCCCAGTCATGTGGGAAGTAACAAGGGAGATTTGCTTTGAATACACACAGAAGGGAGCCACAGCTCACTCTCCTGCCCCCCATTCTAACCCTTGGGCTTACTGATCCTTCCGATTGCCCATACTGTCTGGATCCTGGTTTCTCCAATCGTGCTCTCAAAATCAGTAGCATTTGCAGGAACTGGGATCTTGTTAGAAATGCAGAATTGTCGTTCCCACTCCAGATCAATGAAACCAGTATCCTTACTTTAGAAAGAGTCCAAGGATTTTAAGAACAATGTCAACTGATTAGTCATGACCCACCAGGTCTTGGAGGAAGAATGTTTTAGCTGCTTCTTCAGAGTCCTCTCTCCATTCTTGTCATGGTTTCTGAAATTTCCATTCAGTGACTTTGCTTAATGTCATACGTTAGGGAAACTTTCATACGAATGAAAAAATTTTCCCTGGATTATGATCAAGTGTTGAACGCTTAGCATCCATGTAAGCTTCTGAGTGGATTTCTTAATATAAAGACTATCCCTGGAAAGTGCACACAGAGGGAGGGAGTCTACACGATCCATGGCGTGGTGGGGGAGGGGGTTATTACAGAAACTGGAACTATTGAGGTCTTTTCTAAAAATGTCCCAAGGAACAGCGCCAATTCATGGGTCTTTTCCTTGGGTGAATAAAACTGGCGAGAAGAAATCTATCTGCGCATAAAGCTCAGAAAGGCCTCTGGATCTAAGATTCATGATAATACAAAGTCATAAGATGTTAGAAGCACTGTAATTCCCTCATGGTTTTGTTGTTGTTATTTCTTGGGCTTATTCCCCAGCTTCCCTTTGCTTCACCAGAAGGACTTTTAGGTTTGTCTTAAGGGGCAGTCAAGAAAAGAAGAAACTATGGGTGCCCATATTCTACTTCAGAGCCAGTTTCTGATAAAACAGAATCACAAGATCCATTGACAGAGAGGTAAGCAATTAAGAGTCCCTGTGGCCCATAGCAAGAGAGAAAACAGACCTGATAAATAACCCTGAGGCTTAATGATATAAAGAGCCTATGTGTGGTCTCCTGAAGCATAAGTTTTGGCTCCAAAGAAAATTTTAAGTATTTTTTTTTAGAAAACAGTTTGTTAGATTTCTGGAAAGCCTTAAAATATTTGTGTTCCCACTGTTCCATGCCAATGGAGTGACTAAGCAGGTAATAACGTAGGAGGTTGGGGAGGGGAGAGCAGTTTAACTTAGCTGCTCGGTGATCAGGTGAAGAGAAATGAATGAAAGAGATTCAGAGTCGTGTAATGATGAATTTTATCTCTCATGATCAGGATTCATTACAAAACCCTTTGATAATTTGGGGATTCAATTCATCTACATCCTGATAGATTATAATGTATCAAAAGTTTATGTAAGTTGAGACTTAAAAATTGACTTAAAGCAAATAATGGTTGCATTTAGTGACAAAATATATTTTCACTGGTAGAAAAGGCAGTTTACAATAATAAGAAGTCTGCCATGTTTCTGCATCTCCCTAAATATATAGAAATCACAGAATTTACGTATTTGTTTCTGCCTAGAAGGCTCTGCAAAGGGGGGGGGAACTAAAGTATTTCTTCACATTTGTAAATAGAGTATAACCCAGAATTATTGTTTAAAGTTAGTTGTCTTATTAAAAATTCAATTTAACTTAATAACCTAGTTTGTGAATAAATAAAGACATACTGTCAAGTCTTGTTATCACAGAATTTTTAAAATCACCCTATATAAAGTTGATAAAGTTTTTCACTCTTAGCATGCTTAACTTTGTATAAACATAAACTAATCTTCCACAGGTCCCTGTCATGGCGAGACACTAGATGCAATTTCACAGTGAAATAGTAATGGAGAAATTTGAAGCAGCCAAGACCTGAAATATTTGGGAAACCTTGGTCATCATTCCTGTTTCTCAAAAATTGAACCTAGGGGCGCCTGGGTGGCTCAGTCAGTTAAGCGGCCAACTTTGGCTCAGGTCATGATCTCACGGTTTGTGGGTTCGAGCCCCGCATCGGGCTCTGTGCTGACAGCTAGCTCGGAGTCTGGAGCCTGCTTCAGATTCTGTGTCTCCCTCTCTCTCTGACCCTCTCCTGCTCACACTGTCTCTCTCTGTCTCTCAAAAAATAAATAAAAAAACATTTAAAAAAAAGAATTGTTAAAAAATTGAACCTAAACCACTTTATATTATTTGTACTGAGTTTTTATCCTCTTAAACACTGAGCTCTGTCTTTGGGTATCAGATGATGGATCTCAAAATTTCACTTGAAAGGGTGTATGAGGAAGAGTTAGGAAGAAGGCAGCCAGACAGATAGTTATAATCAGACATAGATAAACATATGCATACCAGAACTATTACTAATAATAACAGTAATACTCAGCAGACAACCAGCACTTCTATGAATAATTACAACCAATATTTGGAAGTTTACCTAAGTAGGCATCATGCTATTTTATACATGAGGGCATGTACTTTATTTTCACAATACAAAAATCTCATTTGAACCAGCTGAAACAACAAGAGGAAATGTGTTGAATCATAACTAGTAAAAGGATTAAGTTTTGAGACAATTAGAGATAAAATTCCATAAGACTCATGTCTCAGTTGTTATTTTGCTTATTGTCTTCTTTATGACTGAGGACTGATTGGGGAAAAGATGCCATGACCTTGAGGGTTATATTCCGAAGCTTTGCTGCCAGAAGAAACAGGATTCTCCAAACCTCAACTCCACAAAAGTGGAAAAATCCTTAAGGAGAGTCCTCCTGGGTTTTGTCCTAAGTCAAGTAATGTTAGGAGAATGTCTAAAAGCTTAAAATAATAGCCTAGAGTGGATTATGTATCTACCCCTAGAACAATTATGATAACCAAAGAAATAGTTAAGTTGGGTCTCATGAAAAAATACACTTTTGTAGGAGGGAGTTGCACCTGGGTGGCTCAGTCCATTAAGCGGCTGACACTTCATTTCGGCTCACAGTTCATGATTTCAAGCCCCACATCAGGCTTGGCACTCATAGTGTAAAACCTGCTTGGATTCTCTCTCCTCCTCTCTCTCTGCCCCTCCCCTGCTCGCTCTCACTCTCTCTCTCTCTGTCTCTATCTCTATGTCAAAAATAAATAAAAAATGTTTAGAGGCACCTCGGCGGCTCAGAATGGTTGAATGTCTGACTTCAACTCAGGTCATGATCTCGTCATCCATGAATTCTAGCCCCATGTTGATCTGGAGTCTGCTTCGGATTCTGTGTCTCCTCCTCTCTCTGCACATCCCCTGCTTACATTCTGTCTTTCTCTTAAAAAATAAACATTTTTTAAAAGTTTAATAAAAATTAACAAAAAGAAAAAAATGTTAAAATTTTTAAAAATAATGTACAGCCACAGCTATTGGTAACTAAGTAAACCATCCCAATGTGTTTGCATTTTGATTTCTGATTGTCACAAGAATCATTCAAACTATAGACAGAATTTTATTTTAAAGAGAGAGAGAGAACTTGCCCTTATTCACATAACTATAGAATTACAGATCTAGAACCGAACATAGATTTGTCTACTGTTATCAACAGTACTACTCTGAGACCAGGGCATGCATGGCCTGCCTCAGTCCATGCCTCAGGGCATCTCTGGACTCATCTGGACTGACACTTTCAGTGTCAATGTAGCAGTTCCCATGGTAGCTTCCTAAAAATGTCTAAGTCCCCCTCCAGGGCTTGGGATTGGCTGGAGCCTACAGTGCTAATCCTGGTGGGGCAGATGCTTGTCACTGGCTCTTGTCCCTCCACCAGTTTATTCTTCCCTCTGAAGGTTCCATGTCATTCTTCCCTCTGAAGGTTCCATGTCATAAGTCAATCATTCCTTTTGGATAGTAACACATATCTCTTCTCAGAATATTTTAGACTCTTGCTGCACATTACTGAGGGGATTTTCTTATGCTCTCTCCTGCCTCAGATCGATGTGGTGACTTTGTGACCCCTCCCCCCCGGTTGAGGGGGGTGGGGGTCCGGGAGAGCTGTGTCAGGAGAAAGATAGAAAATTCTTATGCAAATTGGACTGCTCTTTCTCTACCATAGATTCTAGCCTACCCAACATTTAGGTGGTACTGGGTGGAAGGCAGGAGTGTCAGTATATTGAAAGAGACATTCTAGAAATGCTATGAATACAGCCTAAGATTTTGAGAAGACTTGTTTGGAAGATGTGTTGCTCTACGTTTACAAAGGGTCAAACTCACATCACACATACACACACATACACACACACACACACACACACAAAACAAATCATCTTTCACATTTTCTTGTACACTCTGAGTAAGACTTGCCTTTGTGATCATCACCAACCAAGCACAGTAACAATCTCTGAGAAATTCACTGGACGCCAGTGTTCACAGGAAGCATGAAGGATGATGCAATGTCATGAGCAATAACATAGTCAGCATGAAACAAATTGTATCGGGGAATTGCTGAGGCAAGAATATCTATACTGTTTCTATATTAACTGGTTCCAAAGAGCCATGGCATTGTAAATAATAACAGAATCGCTACCTTTTGCAGTGGTGAGAAATACAAAATTAGTCAAGAATAGGTTATCAGACAATGAAAGACAAGAAGAGTTGGTTCTTTAACTGATAGGGAAGCAGGGTGCCTGGAGACTAGGAGGAAACTCCACAAGCTATGGTGAGACAATAAAGAAGCTACTTCTGCTCTGCCCATAACACTACATATATCTGATAAAGGACTAATATACAAAATCTATAAAGAACTTATCAAACTCAATACGTAAAAAAAAAAATCATCCCAGTTAAGAAATGGGCAGAAGACACTTTTCCAGAGAAGACATCTAAGGATGCCTGGATGGTTCAGTTGGTTTAGTGTCCAACTATTGATTTCAGCTCAGGTCATGATCATACAGCTTTGTCAGTTCGAGCCCTGCATTGGGCTTTGTGCTAACAGTACAGAGTCTACTTGAGATTCTCCCTCTCTCTCTGCCCCTCTCCTGCTCACACTCACTCTGTCTCTCTCAAAATTAATAAACAAGCTTTTTAAAAAGACATCCAGATGTCTAATAGACAGATGCAAAGATGCTCAGTATCACTCAGAAGCAGAGAATTACAAACCGAAACCATGATGAGATACCTCTTCACACCTGTCAGAATGGCTAAAATTAACACCAAAAGAAACAACGGATGTTGGCAAGGATGCAGGGAAAGGGGAACCCTCTTACACTGTTGGTGGGAATGCAAACTGGTACAGCCACTCGGGAGAACAGTATGGAGGTTCCACAAAAAGTTAAAAATAGAACACTTTATGACCCAATAATTGCACTACTATGTATTAACCCAAAAGATACAAATACACTGATTCAAAGGGATACATGCACCTCAATGTGTATAGCAGCATTATCAACAATAGCTAAATTATGGAAAAACCCTAAATGTCAACCAAGTGATCAATGGATAAAGAAGGTGTGTGTGTGTGTGTGTGTGTGTGTGTGTGTGTGTGTATACTTACTATATATGTATATACACAATGGAATATTACTCGGCCATCAAAAAGAATGAAGTCATGCCACTATACATAAACTATATACATATCCCATTATATATTCCATATAATATTATATATTATATATTCCATATTCCATATAATATTATATGTCATATATATAATGGAGTATTACTCAGCCACTCAAAAGAACAAATCTTGCAATTTGCAATGATGTGGATGGAACTCGAGATAAATACTATATATTTTTTTCATATGCAGAATTTAGGAAACAAAACATGAACACAGGGGAAGGGAAAAAAAGGAGAGGGAGGCAAACCATACGAGAACAAACTTAACCGTAAGTTCTCATAAGGGAAGTCTTAACTACAGAGGACAAACTGAGGGTTGATAGAGGGCAGGTTGGTGGGGCATACGCTAAACCAGTGATGGGTATTAAGGAAGGAACTTATTATGATGAGCACTAGGTGTTATATATAAGTGATGAATCAGTAAATTCCATTCCTGAAACCACTATTACACTATATGTTAACTAACTAAAATATAAACAAAAATTTATATTATAGGAGCATCTGAGTGGCTCAGTTGGTTAGGCATCCAACTCTTGATTTCAGCTCAGGTCATAATCCCAGGATCATGGGATCAAGCCTTGCATCAGGCTCCATGCTGAGGTATTTGATTAAGATTCTCTTTCTCTTCCTCTGCCCCTCTTTCCCCACTCACACTGTCTCTAAAAGAAAATTTGATATATAATATATATAATACAGTATATAATATAAACATATATTATATACATATGTAATATCTATATAGGCATATGCTCACCAACTGAGCCACCCAGGCACCCTGACCCACTTAGAATTATTCTGATAACTCTAAGAACTATGAGTATCCAGCAGTTTGCTGAGTCTTAAAACACCAGAAGCCATTAATGTGCTCATCAATGTGTGCTACATCCTTCATATGTGGATAAATTCCAAGACTAATTATTATCTTCTACATCAGGGTCCCAAATGGGAGAACTGGCAGGCATTAGAGTGGAAGGGTTAAGTATATGTAGGAAATTGTGCCATGACAAAATTTGCATTTTTATATCAATACTATTCTTTTCCAAATCTTAACACTATATACAACATCACTTTCAGGTGGCTTTTAAATTTAAATGTGAAGAGACAAGGTAGTTTCAAGAAGAAGATATACTAGGATATTTAAATGAAAAAGACTGACACAACTAAGAAAGTAAAAAAGGTAAGCTACATTTTGTAGTATGGACATTTTAATGATATTCCAATCATGAATATGAGATTTCTGTTTACCTGTGTCTTTAATTTCCTCTCTCAATATTTTATAATTTTCAGTATACAAATCTTTCATCTCTTTTGGTAAGTTTATTAAATATTTTATTTTTGTTGCAATTGTGAATGGAATGGTTTTATTAACTTCATTTTTGGATAAATCATTGTTTGTACATAGAAATGGAATGGACTTTTAAGTGTTGATTTTGTATCCTGCAACTTGGCTGAATTTGCTTAATAATTCTAATAGCCTTTCTGTTGGGAGTTTTTAGGGCTTTCGACATCTATGATCATGGCTTCTACACACACAGATAATTTTACTTCTCCCCTTTCTATCTGGGTGCTTTTTATTTCTTCTTCTTGATTAATCCCTCTGCCTAGATCCTCCAGTACTATGTTGAAGAGAAGTCATATGAATGGGCATCCTTGTCTTCTACAAATCTCACCAAGTTTTTAATTTTTCCCCACTTATCATAATATTACCAGTGGGTTTTTCATACTGCCTTTATTGTGTTGAGGTAAATTTTCTTCCATACCTATTTTGTTGAGAGTTTAATCTATAAATGGATGTGCAACATTATCACATGCCCTTTCTATGTCTATTGAGATAATCATGTAGGGTTTTTTATTGTTTGTTTCATTCTGTTAATGTGCTGGATCAATTTGACTGATTTCCATATGTTGAACTATCCTTGCATTACATGGATAAATTTTACTTGGTCATGATGTATGATATTTCAATGTGTTGTTGGATTTGGTTTGCTAGTATTCAGTATTTGCATGCATGTTCGTCAAGGATATTGGCCTATAATCTTCTTTTATGTGGTGTCTTTTTTTTTGGTCTGTTTTTGGTATCAGAGTGATGCTGGCGTCATAAAATGAGTTTGGAAATGTTCCCTTTTCTTCTATTTTTGAGGAAGAGTTTAAAAAGAATTAGTATTCCTCTCTGAATGTTTGGTAGAATTCACCCATAAAGCCGAATGCCCACGATGGCTGTAAACATATAAGAAGGGTGCTCAAACCAAAATGAGATACCTAAGCAGTAAAACTTAAGAAAAAAAAAAAAAAGAAGGAAGAAGAAAGAAAGAAAAGGAAAAAAAAAAAACCGACCAAATGCTGACAAGGATATGAAATAACTACAACTATGGCTACAACTATATTACTGCAATTGTATACAGTTAGTAAATTTTTATAATTACTCTAGAAAACTATTTGGTGTTATCCTCTAAAAATTAAGACACACACACACACACACACACACAAACACATTGGTTTTGTTCTTAAAAATATACTCAACAAAATTTCACTTATATATTTAACAAAAAGAATGTACAAAAATCTTCATACAGCAATATCTATGAGTTAAAAACTAGAAGCAAATATAAATCAATTATATGTTCTTGAAAGATAATCCAGGAGCAAAAGAGTGTATAAGATTCCATTCATATAAATTTCAGAAAAAAGACAGGGAGGGAGGGAGCCAAAAACAATCTATGGTGTTTTAATTCAGAGTAGGGGTAACCTTCAGGTTAGTGCTCACCTGGAATGAGCATGAAGGGAGATTCTCAAGCGTTCATAATGGCTTAGGACTTGATCTTGGGTTGGTTACACAGATTTGTTAAACTCTATGAAGGTCCACTTGGTTCTATACTTTTGATCTATGTGCTTTTGCACAGTAGGTTACACTTGAATAAAAAGTTAGTTTAAAAAATCCCTGATGTTAAAAGAGGGCTTTATTCAATGGCGCATTATAGATTGAATAGAGACAACAGCCAGATGCTGTCTATAAATCACTGAGCAGTGGTCTGCAAGGAGGAAGGAGGCTACATATTTCAACAAATGGGCATCAGGAGCAAAGTATGATGGCAGAAGTTGTGAACTCCAGGGTTTAGAGTTTAGAGCTCCTGGTATAAAAGGACTCAAGAAAGGTTTGGAATGAGTGAATGTCTAATGGTGGAAAGGGTTTCAACAGCAAGGAGTCCTGAATACCCGGTGCATAAGGCACATGGGAAGAAACTGATGCCGAGCGAGGCACTAAGGAGGATCATCAAGTTGTAAAGGATAGTATAAAATAACTTTGAGAATTTGAGCATGCTTCTGAGATACTGGAACAAAATGATTGTCTTAATCTTTACTTGAAATTCATTCATTCTTTCCTTCCAAAAGTGACAGATAATAGTCTTCTTTGTAACTGAGGAAGTGAAAAATGGAAATTTAGTTGATATAAATGATATCAAATGATATCAAGTCAAAACCAAGCTATGACTTTAAATGGGATAACATATTTTGAGCCAAAAATGATTTTTACCTTTTGGAATCAACAAATAATTTGAAAAACCTGCTGTGATAAAGAAGTCATCTATGCAATTTTATATTCTCAATTAATCCTAATAATAATCCCTGATGGTAGTTATAGTTAACCCAATTTTAGACAAGCTATTTGAGTCTCAGTTTCTGTTAGCAGTATATTCATGCTCACAGAACTAGGTGTTAACATAGATATAATATTGTCATTATATTCTTCCCATTAAAGTTTACGGATGTAAAATAAGGTGGTCAATTATTCATAAAATCCATTCTCATACATGGGTGAATTTCTTCCTAGCCACAGAGTGATAAAACTTTCCTAACTATGACTCAAACCTGAGGAGGCCAAAGAAAACAGCTATGGACATTTAATTGTATAAAAGTAAATAATAAATTGCATGGCAGAAACATCAGATGCAAAGTAAATAAAATGACAATGTGCAGAAAATATTTGTAGTATAAATTATAAATAAAGTTAATATTTGTAATGCTTTAAAGCCTTTTAAAAACAGAAAGCAAAAATATCAGCTACCTTAGAGGAAATGTGCTACAATATGAAATGACCTTCACAGATAAAAAAATGCAAATGGAACTTAAACACATTAAGGATGCTAAACCTCACTTATAATAAGACAGATGCAAATTAATACCTCACTGAGTTAGCATTTCTCACTTATCAAATTGGCAAAAAATCAAAAGTTTGACAACAGACTCTGTTGGCAAAGCTGTGAGGAAAAATACTCTCAGACATTGCTAGTGGGAATGCAAAATGTTACTATTCCTATGGAGGGGAATTGGCAAAATATACAAAAATTACATGAGCAAAATTAAGAAAAGGCAATTTATTGAACCAGTATTTATAATAATAAAATACTGAAAGAAGCCAAATTGTCCAGCAAAAGGGGGCCCACTGAATAAACCATTCCATATCCACGCAATGTAGCTCTGAGGAAAAGGCAGCTGGAAAAATGGCATGAGTGTATCTGGGTATATTACCATGGTGTGATGCTTAGCATTTAAGGTTAACTGAAAAAGTCAGACAGAAGCAAGTGCATATAAAGCTTTGCCATTTCTGACATGTGTATGTATGTAAAGAGAAAAAGGTAGATAAATTCTGATATGTGTATGTATATAAAGAGAGAAATGGCAGATAAATATTTGCACAGAACAACACTAAATAGCAAAACAAAAGATAATGTTAAAACAAATGTTTTGCCTATAAAGGGAAGGAGGCAATACAGTAACTGGGACAGTTATAGAGACTAAACTTCTCTCAATATGTATGTTATTACAGTGACTTTCTTTTGGAACCTGATATATTTAACAGAAATAACTTTTGAAAAGTCCCAAAAAACAGAAGCAAAATGAAACAAATGAGCTAACTGTGAATCAGGCTGATGTTACAACAGTAAGAGAGGAACAATTCCAAGTGGCTGTGAAAACTCTAAATTGACTCTATATCCCTAATGAGGTATATCCTAAGCAGTAAAAATCCTGAGGACAAAAATAACTGTGAAACATATTAAAACTTTTCAGTCATATTGTTGTCAGTGGTGTTAATATTATTCTGTGACAACAGTGGGATAAAGGAAATGGTTGATTCTTTTGACACCTTTAAGAACTGACTTTCGAAATAGAAAACAGGAGATACAGAGGGAAGATGGAAGAGGTTAAGTGACAACTGTGAAATCTAGAATTTGAATTACATCAATATAAATTCACAAAGCACTTCTTGAAATACAAATACATACATCCCAGCTCTGCCCCTTGAAAGGTCTTCTAAACAATGGCTGACCCAGTGGCAATAAACAAACATGGTGCCCAGATTTTGTCTCCTACTACCATCTACCACTGAAAGGAACCAGGGCACCTTGCAAACATGTAACTTGAAGTCTAAACCAGCAAATGTACAAGATGCACATGGGATATCTTGTCATCCAGATGACAAGCAAGGAACATTGCAAACACTATTTGCTGGAGTTAAAATTCGGAGTTAGCTAGAAGCTACTGGTCTAAGTTGAGACATTTGATTTCTGAGATCAATAATAACTGGTGGATTTAAATATATCAATTGTGCTTAAATCCTTGAAATGATCATGATAATGATCATGTTAAGGCATTGGTAGATCTCTGAGTATGCAAGGAATGCGACTTAACTTTGAAAATCAGTAAATTAAAAAATTAAACATTTACCTTGTTTTCCTATAGAAAATATAATGGAGTTATCCAAACTATTGAATACGGGAGACTGTCCTTAGGAACTATTTCAGCTAATAGATGAGGAAGACATGGTTGTATTCGATAAGCACCATTTTTCAGCCCCTCATGAAAACCTGGATTCAGGCAATAATCACTAATGGTGACTAACCAACAGCTCAGACATGTCCCTCCTGAACAAAATATTCTTATAAAACAAAACAAAACAAAAATCTGATCAAGCTTTAAGATCTAACTACCAATTTACAGAAAATATAGGGAGCAAACAAAAACGTGAGTAGATACAATGATGCAACTGGACAATCCAGCTTGTGGGGGCCTACAGGACACAATGAATTTTGTCAATGAATTAATTGCAAAGAAGAGAACAAATGTGGTGGAAGAAATTATAAATTAAAAGATACAAGGGTTCCTTGGCTCAGTCAGGTAAGTGTCCGATCCTGATTTTGGCTCAGGTCAAGCTCCATGTCAGACTCTGCGTCGACGGCACAGAGCCTGCTTGGGATTCTCTCTCTCCTTTCCCTCTGTCTCAGTCCTGCTTACTTGCTCACTCGCTCTCTCTCTCTCAAAATAAACAAATAAACTTAAAAAAAAGATACTGATGAGATACCTCAACCAATCACAATTAATGAACCTTTATGAATTGTGTTTCAAACAAGAGGAACGTGCCTGTATAAATGTGTGTGTGGGCAGGTGGGGCAGGGATGCATAAGTATGTGTATGTGCATGTCTGCATGTGGATTATAATCTGGAAAATGTGAATACTAGCTGGATATTTTATGACATTAAGTAATTATTATGATTTTGTTAGCCATGATAAGTATTGTGCTTGTGCTAACAGCAGTCTTTAACTTTCAGAAATACTTGCAGAAATAGTTATGGATAAACTGATACAATTATCTGGGATTTTCTTAAAATATTCTGAGTCAGAAGTAGGAGGGAGCTGGATATGAAACAGGATTGACCATGAGTGATGGGGACATGGGGGTTCAGTACATTAGTCCCTGCACTTTCATGTATGTTTTAAATTTTCCACAATAAAAAGCTTAGAAATATTTGCAGTGTCATTCCCAGCATGCCCATGGCTGTGCAGTGGCTGCTTCATGGGACTGAGTGGTTGAAGGCTGCATCTCATAGAGTATAAAGTCACACGCCTCTGTCGGATATCTTACAAAGTTACAGTGTATTTCCTCTGAACTTCTTTTCCCTGGCACGGAAGCATCTGCAAAATGGAAATGAGAGCTGTTCTCCCCCACCCTTCACTTTAATTTTACATATGGTGTTTCCTGCTCTTTTATTGTAAGATGATCAGACACAGTTTTATGAGGTCAGAGAATAATCCAGTCTAGAGATCAAGCAGGAGCCAATGCGGGTGTCCATAACCTCAAATTAGAATTGTGCATCTGTTTTTCCATCTTAAAAAAATAAAGTGGAACAATGCAAACAGGAAAGTTTTGTCCAAGTCATTGATGGGTCAACCACGCCTTTTCTCTGTTAACGCAGCTTCCCTGCAGCTCACCCCTCAGAAAATCCTTACAGCTCACCCCTTAGAAAAAAGCGGTGACGTTCTAATAAGGGCTAAACGAGTCAGCCATACATAAAAACACTCTATCAGATATCTGGTAAAATCCAGCCTCAACTGTGTCCTCTCTTACAGCAATTAAAGATGAGAGACTTTGACATTTATTACTAGAATGATTGATTCTTTTGTGGAATCTAAAAACACCATTAATGCTCTGCTCTGTTACTGATTTGAAAACCTACAGAGCTTCAGACAGGTTTGGCTTTTAATCCAACATTTAAATACATAACAAGCTATATTTGAAGAGATAGAATCACTATGGAAAATGAATTTCGTATCAGGGAGTAGTCCCTTTGTTGGTTCTATATAGTTAATATATCTTGGCTTTAAGGGAAACTGAAAAATATTTCTTAGGCCTTTTTCATTCATGCTGAGATTTTTTTTACAGAAATAAATACATTAGAAAATCCCCTTTCTTCTACTCCTGTACCCCCAAATTTTAAGAATGAAACACATGCAAAATCAGGGGTAAAGCAATTTACCAAAGAACTATTTCATGTATAAGTGGAAACAATAAGTTCAGGTTTTAAGGCACAAAATTCCCTTCACAATTTTATCAAATTCATATCCTAACTTAAAAAAGGAGAGCGCCATCTCTCTCTCTCTCTTTCTATATATACCTATATATAGATATATATAGAAAGAGAGCAGGGGATATATATATATATATATATATATATATATACATATATATATATATATATATATGACACCCTTTTCATAGTTTTCTTTTTAAAATACATCATAGTGGTTTTTTTTACTACTCATTTAGAAATAAGTTGTTTGCTTTTCTCCTACACAGTTTTTATTACATTAACGAATGCTTTGAAATATATACAAAAATGGAGAAGAGCTCTATCTCCTTTGGAATACCATAGAAAGCAAACAGAATTATATGCATCTATGCACTAAAGAATGCAAGTTTGATTTCTAAAATTCAAGTAGAGCTTGTAATATTAGTGGGTACAAAGTTTAAAAGAGAAGGAGAATTAGCCTACCGTTACTCTAATCTCTAAAGTAATTTTGCGTATGTGCACATTTGCTTGCTTCTGACTAACATGTATACATCAGACCCTGTATAGACAGGTAATCCCTTCTGACTAACATGTAAATATCTGACTCTGTATAGATAGGTAATCTATATATATGTGATTGGCAATCATTCACATTTGGGGGGGGTCCTATAAATTAAAACTAATAAGACTATTAATTCTAACTTTAGCAGATAAAGGGAGTGGAAAGAGCCCCAGGAGGGTTCATTTGGTCATTTTCCTCACTCTTCCAAAATTAAAAATTATCAGTCCCAGTTTCTCAGTGAATGATTTCACAAAAGACACTCAATTCTGTATCAAGAGAGGTTTCCGTTTCAACTGGTAGATATGCCACTTATGAACTACAGGGAATTACTTACCATTGACTGTGATTCTTTACCACTCCCTGCATCCCTACTCTTTGCGATTTGACTTTTCAGTCCCTCCTACCAGAGGCAGAGAATACATCCCTGCTCATCAATGTTTGATAAATGTGGTGTGAGTGGAAGTGTAAGTGGACCAACTTGGATCCCAGCCTTACAAGTTGTTGTGGCTTTGTGCTTCCCCTCTGTCATCTCTGCTGTGAGCACATAAGAACATACCCTGAGTGACCCAGAGTCCCAGAAGAATGAGGGACACATGAAGCTGACATGAACCGCTCCTGGGCTTGGAGCCAGACAGACGGATCCAACCAGTTCAAATAAACCACTGCCAAGCTGCAGCTGCATGAGTGAGAAAACGAAAACAAAACGATGATTTTTATACGACACTGAGTCTTGTTTTGTGCTGTTCTGTATTATGCAGCAGTACAGTGGCAAATGCTGATTAGTCTAGACTTGGGTTACAGAACTAAGACACTGTTGGAAGAAAAACCTGAAAGGGGTTAGAGTGATTGAGGACAGAACAGGAGTGGGGAACGAAAAAAAAAAAAACCGGACCTGATACGGGAAAGCATATTAGCTACTGTGTCTCAATTTCCTACATGGTAAAATTTGAAAAACTGTGACTAATTCATAGAAATAGTATATATATTTAACAGAATAGCACATGCCCATTGCTTAACCAGTATTTGGTACATATAAATTATACTCAAATTTTAGTTATAAACACTTTAATATAAAAGTTACATAAAAATAATAATTGCAATATGTGAATCAGAGTTATGAATCAACATTCATGGATTTCCATATGACTCTGGTCATATGGAAACAAAATATTGTAAAAGAGAGAATAAGGCAGAATCCTGATCATCAACCTGTCTTATCCTACCAAATCCCATCAAATTACTGCAGTCCAAACCCTCTCCAGATCGATTCATTTCCCTATGAAAGGATGCAAGATCTTGTGAGAGAACATCTATTAAATGTTTATCACATGCCAGTAAATGTGACAGAAATTCTAAATGTTAACCCCACAGGAGACCGCTCAAGTAGATATGATATATTACTATTCCCAGTTGATAGATGAGAAAAATCACAGCAAGCAAGGTAACTCCCTCATTGTTACAATCCTAGTGTGTGAAGAGATAAAGAATTGGACCCAGATTACACAGTTCTTGCCCGAGCCCACTGTGCTCTGCTGAAGCTTCCTGGAGCACAGGGGTTCCCAAACCTGACTGTACATGCAATCAGCTGGGGAGCTTGGAAAACAGACCCATGCCCTGGCCTAATCTCCAGGGAGTCTCACTTCATTGATCTGAATCAAGGCCAGAGAGTTTTAAAAAATCCCACATGATCCTGGAACACAGGTGTTTTTAACAATCTCCAGCTCAGTGGGAAGACACTACATCACAGAGGGTAAGAGCCCTGCTGCCACCTTCAGACTGCACGGGTTCAAATCCCAGCTCTGCTATGTAGAGATGCTGTGTCCCCCCTTCTTCTCATCTGTAACACGGGGATTATGACTGCCTGGCCTCACAGGATTGTGCTGAGGATTGAATGACAAGATTTGTAAGGGGCTCAGAATAATATCTGAATAAAATAATAACAACTGCTTAGCAGGTTTTTTTTTTTTTCTGGGGTTGGGGGTGGTCACAGTATTTTTTTTAATTTATTTATTTAAATTCAAGTTAGTTAACATACAGTGTAGTATTGCTTTACAGAGTAGAACCTGGTGATTCATCACTTACAAACAACACCCAGTGCTCATCCAGCAAGTGCCCTCCTTAATGCCCATCACCCATTAAGCCCATCCCCCACTCCCTCCCCTAAACAACCCTCAGTACCCTGGTGATTCCTAAAGAGAAAAGGCCTGGAAACAGAAATATGTTGGTTCAAATGGACATAACTCCAGTAGGGGCTTGGTGACATTGAGAAAATCACTAAATTCTCTCTGCCATGACCTTCTTGCCTCCTCCTCTTCCTCTTCTACTTTGAGTTGAATTTAATTTAAATGTAGTATTTTTTAGAATAAAAATGTTTAACCATTTAATTTTGAAATACATTAGGAGATTTGCACACTGATTTTGAATGCTAAAAAAAAATTCAAAAATTTTAACATTTAGAACCATTTATAAGTGGCTTACCTGATTCTTACAGTTCAAAGGGATAAAAAAATGGGATAACTGGGACTCAAAAAAAAAAGCTTCAGGTTAGGTAACTCAACACGTTGTGTGTAAACACAGGAGAGTAATGGGGGGGAGCGGGAATGTGGAACTCAGGATCTGCTGAATTTTAATTAACTCATTTAGAAAACAGCACAATAACAGATTGTCACTGAAATACGATAATTCGGTTCTTCGGGGAAGGTTTTTATTGAGTCATATAATTTTTTTCTTATAAAGGAAAATACAGGATCTGATATTATTCAGGTCTGGGCAACTTCCCAGCAAAAGTTGCTGAGACAGGAAGACGTGTGATGGCTTTCATTTTTGTGGAGGTGGAATGATTTCAATTTAGAGGGACCTGCAAATACAGGGGGTGAGGGTATTATTTCCAGATCCAATCTGAAAGACTAAAACCTTCCTAACTCCGTGCTCTATGCTTTTCTAAACAATCTATTTATCTGTCCAGCACAGATAAAAGTAATCCATTAAAATTTGTGTTTTGCTACATTTGTTTCAAGAAAGTGTTATTTCCACAAGTCTTCAAAGTGTTGTTTTGTTATAATGCATATTTCTAATGGTATCACAATATTTTATAAACATTTATTCAGATTTTGTTTTCCCTGTGCGACCAGAGACTTCTTGAGGTTTATGTGTGCGTGCTTTGATACAAACTAATGTATATGTGGGTCTCTGTGTTATGTGGTGAGGTTGCACTTTTTTTTCCTTCATAAAGATAAATTACTGATATGCAAAGTTTGAAGGGTGCTGAGAAGTGGGGAACCCATTGGGATATATCATGAGGAAATCAAGAAAAAGAAAGGATACAAACTTTTACCGATTCTACCAGCAGGTCTTTTTGAATGACTCAGGTTTGTTGAGTCATTCATACATATACGAGGCAAGGCAAACAAGGCTTCTCAGATAAATATCACCACATTCCTGGGAACAGTCGAGCCCAGCACGCTAGGTCCTGTACTTAGCTAAGGGGTCTTGGAGAAGGAGCAGACTCTGGACCCTCTCCTGCTGCACCATCTAGGTGCCCTGGGAGAACTGATGGCATAAGTGAACATAAAAAAGTATAATGCTGAAGAACATTCTGGAATGAGCCACTCTTAACTGAATAGAACTCTGAGAAAGTCATCATTCTATCTTTCTCTTTAGAGAACTCCAGTGGTAAGATAATTATCTCCACTAACGGCAGTGAGAAGAACACGAGTAGGATCGAGTTTAGCCACCACATGTGATAGATAGCTCTTACATGTTTGTGATCTGGCAGGTGCAGAGGACATGAACAGTGGCAAAGCTTTGGTGTGCACATTTTAGCTAGGACACCAGACCTTGGCAAGGGGATGTAATGGCAGAGCCTCAACCATTCTGGAACAACTGGTTCACAGCGACAACAGGAGCGGTATTTCCGAGCTTCAGCTTCAAGAGACCAGCATTCGGGACACAAGAAGGTATCCCAACAGACTACTGCAGTAGGTGCAAAGGTTTCCCTGGTGCCCCTGGCAAAACTGGGATTCTTCTATTTGTAGTGGGAACATCAGCATTGAAGGATTCTGTAGATAATCCACCATGAGATGAAAGCTGGTTGAGTCCTTGTGTACCAAAGAATATATCTGAGCTCCAGATTTACTGGTAATGAAACAGGACACCCAAGTAACACAAAAAGATTCAATAGATGTATTATTGATTCCCTACATAATCATGGCTCTGGAATATCAGTTGATAGTTTACTTAGAAAAACCTTGGTGGTACTCCTGTTTACTTGAAAATACTTAGCTCAAATGACCTTCTCTACTCTGTGAATCTGATATCTGTGCATGGCAGGACCCCTCAGGACCCTCTGACCTGGCCCAGTTAGCTCTGCTGTCTTAACCTTTCTCCCTTTCCTGAGGCTAGAGCCATAAATACCTCATATTCCTTTATTTTTCCAAATGATTCACATATATCTAAATGCTCTCCTACACTCTTTTGATTGGCTACTTCTCTCTTACTATCCTAAAGGATCACTAACAAGTATTTTAATAAATATACCCAAAGTGACTAGTAAATTTGAGGTAATTATCAATTTTCATAGCAAAAATGTTACATTTGTGAATTCTCTTATTAGATGAGTCCCTTTCTAACACTTCCAGCAAAATTCAGCCTAATTTTCATATTTTTCTTTAATTCTCTCATTACTCCTTGTATATACTACAATTATAGTACAATATAGTATAATTACAGTACTTCCTAGACCAGCGGTTCTTTAAAAGTAGGGATCATGCCCTCGGCTGTATTTAACACAGTGATGAATCTACTGTGAGTTTAATAAAGAGCCATTGAATAAAAACAAATTATCGAGGGTTTCTGGATACTTTCCATCAACAATAATGAATAGCTTTCCTTTGGAGATGGGGAAGAGAGCTCAGTTATTTTTGACCACCATATAGATATTAACAGCCCAGAGTTGACAACTGATATTTTAGAAGGCTCATCAATAAAATTTGTCTATTAGTCATTCCTCAAATTCTACACTACTATAGATTAAAGGGACCATCTAGATTATATGGTATTTGAAGTAGATACAGGTTTAGGGGGTGATAACAAACAGTTAAGAGGACAACGCTCCTTAAGAAAAACAGAATAAATTGCAAATGCAAATTCAGTGCAGGATCTTTGAAAGACCCCCAGTCTATGAGAGGCTCTGAAGCTTAGGTGTCATTTGCTTTGTGGTAAATCCTCTCTTTCTGGTATGTATAGAATTACTTGTGCAGAACAAAATGCAATGCATTTTCTCAAATTTTACAGAATTTCAACATAGAAATAGTCACATGTGGAATGCAGGAGCATTTTTATTTTGAGAGAAAAGAGAAATACAAAGATTGAAAATATTGTCTTTATTATTTTTATTCAAAATCCCCTATGTGAATCCACTAGGAATTTTTTTCCTCCGAACTCAAACCAAGATACAACCTGTTTTTAATTTATGAACCCCTCTGTTTCTTACTAGGTAAAAAAAAAAATGAGAGCTTTATAACATATAAAGTGTCTTTTCTCTAGAAGCTGGGAAATGTAGACATAAATGATGGATTCAACTGACATAACTCTTTGCTGCCTAGGTCTTCCATAGTTCCTTTTCCTGCTCCATCCTCCATTTTGATCACTTGGGTTTTTATCTTTTCTTTAAAAATATTTTTTCCAGTCTTCCTGCATGTACATTTACACGTGAAATACCTCAGATCACCTAGTGTACATAAACAAGTAAGTCTGAATTATTCTTCCAGCAGTTAAAGAAAAGAACAAATGGAGATGTAAAAGAGGAAGCTTTAGAGATGGTACATAAGAACAAGGCTATTGAACTTGCACACCTCCAGCCCCCATCTCTATGCGAAAATCAGGCAATGCCTCTCCTTGCCCTCATACAATAAGAAGTCCCAGAGTCCATATGAGAGTCAGGGAGTAAGGTTATCTTTTCTGCTATGACTCTAGCAGAGAAGAAAGTCTCAAGACAAAGAAGTCAGAAACCGTTATCTGAAACCAAAGATGCCAGAATAGTGAACCAGAAACAGAGCAAGACATGGAGAAAGAGATGGTCTGGGACAGCTTGTAGCTAATTACTGACTCACTTTTCATCTGTCCTGTGAAGTATGGGCACGTTGGCTTTACTTAAAGAACCAGTGCAGAGAAAGATTTAGGAAACAGAGTCCACATGGTTTTCAGAGTCCACTACAGCAATAGTCGAGAGAAATTAATTTTGGCATTTGCACAAGCTGGAAAAAGCTTTCGGATATTAGTTACCTTACAGGCTATGTGAGCACCACTGTGTTTGTCAGCTCCATCTGCTTCAGAAGGTTTCCTTGATAGACCCAATTCAACTGCCAGTGCACCTTAATGCTCACCTGGCTGCTTGTTCACTAGTGAAATTCTGCGTTGCCAATGATTTCACATTTACCTGCTGCTATAATTATTTTTTAAGTATCTTAACAAAAACTGTGCCTGATCTTTTGTGCAGTTTCAAATCATTATATGAAAAATTCTATGTACCCGACATTGATTTGTTTCATTTGATGTGCTTAGTTAGGTCAACCACATTGACATTTATTGTCATTCGCTGCACACAAGAACTCTGAAACAGAGCTATTGCAGGAGCATCTCATCCCTTTTTTGATGAAAATAAAAAGTCTGAGACATAGGTTAAGTTACTCATCTATAGTCCTATAGCCATAAATAGGTCAAAGACAAGGACCTCAGTTTTCTTTTTCCAAGTTGAATTTTCCTTCCTTCCTTTATGCTACAGAAGTCTCAGTCAAGGAGTTTTGAGTAGAATGTCTTAAAGTTCTGACCTCAGCCCCTGTTAGCAGCCAAAATTTACATGAAGATCCAGCGGTATTACTCAATCATCTATTCATTCAGTCTATCAGCCAAAAGGGATAGAACAGCATCTGTGTGCCAAGCAGAGAGCTAGTCACTAAACACTGGGCTTGCATGCTAATTAGGTGACATGTGAGCCTGGAGTGTATCACGTTGCCTTTACGATAATGATAGAAAGAGTCAACTCGAAAAGCCCAACCCTAGCATGCAGGAGTCAACATAAAAGCAAAGCATATGGTGTGGTTCAGATGTTAATGCCACCGTGTTAACCCAGCACTAAGTGAACAATGCCTGGATGCACATGACCAGGTCTGGAGTCACCCTGATGCCAGCAACAGGGCACAGAGAATCGGCTCCGGAGCCACGGGCATCTCCCCAGCATCACTGTGGTTACTGTCAGCCTTGGAGGCAATGCCAATCTCCACTCTTCGTGCAGCTGCCTCTGCCGGCTGTGCCTCTCTAAACGTTCACAGCCTTTGCTTTTGGAGTGGGCTCAGTAACAGGTGGAATTTGGGGACACCCAAGTTTGGTGGAGGAGATCCAAACACGGTACAGGCTTGTACATCTGATGTTAATCAGCAGACTGTGCATAAAACAATGAAGGGAGGGGGTGGGTGTGTTCTCTCCGCTCTGAGGTTTCCCTGCTTCATGGAAGAGACTGCAGGCTGTGGAAGAAGGGAGAGTTGGGTCTGTACCTTGACTCTGCTATCTACTCTGTGGCCTTGGGCAAAAATTTTGAAATTTCTGATCTTCAGTGTCCTTGTGTGGGTAATGGAAGATAATCACACTTTCTCTACAAGGTTGTAGTAAAGGTTCAAAATCCTGTGGCCATGAGTGATGTATAATTAATTGGAAGAAAAGAAAGAAAGAAAGAAAAGAAAGAAAAGAAAGAGTAAGTATAATTTTCTCCCATTTTGTTGTAGATGAGAATATAAGGGAACAGAGACAGAAATTAGTAGGGAATGCTCCTATCTGAAAGGCATTGGAAAAAGTCTAGAAGAATCTAGATAAAATGTAGGTTGGGTGAGACTGAAACAGCAGAGATTTTGACTTCATATTTTATAAGTATTTGAATAGTGGTGAGATTATGAGTGATTTATACTGTGTGTGTGTGTGTGTGTGTGTGTGTGTGTTCTATAAACATAAATAAGAGATACTACAGAGGAGTATACATAAAGCGCCTGGATCACAATACTTATTTTCTGTAGATAAATTTCTTTCTTTCCCTTTCCTTTAAGGTAATTTAAAATGTTGAAGTGGACATCCCTGGTTACTGGGATCTTTTAATAATAGAGATGCCACAAATCATTCAATGACTTGGGTGGTTGGCAGAGGACAGGACTCTGAGGAAGCAAAACCTCCTCCTAGGAAAAAGGCTGGAGTATTCAGGGCTGTTTAAAATAATCAAATGACTGTTTCACTCCTGTCCTGGCTGTGCAGTGGGGAAGCCTATTCAGTTTTTGTCCCAAAAAGTCTCCGGGTAAAAATGAAAAGGAGGAAAGTTCTGGAATCAAAACAACTGTGTTCTAGCCTTGGCCTGAAAATTCTTGCCACTGACCTCTAACATTCCTCATCTGAACGGCTGATTTGATTTTTCTTCCTTTTAAATGTCAAGTTAAAAATCCTTGTTACAGGGTCAGATGAGATAGCGACTTCGAAAACACTTTCCTTTGTCCATTCATTCATCCATTCATTCATTCATTCAGTGTGGCTGGAGGACCCATTAAGGAGTGCTACAGTAACCCTTGAAAGCCCAGTGGGGTAGCGAGCTACCTCAAATACAATACAGGAGAAGTCATTCAGGTTCTCGGGCCACAGAGAATGATTAGCTACCAGGAAGAATGGCTTTGCTTTGTAAACTGTAACACATTTTATAAAACCTAGAGGTCTTTCTTCTTTCTAAATGAGCAGAGCTTGGCTTGTGTATCTCCCAAGGAAAGGTTTCCCTGTGAATTACCAACCTGCTATGTTTTATATTCAGCCAAGAAGAAAGGAGAAGCTCTCTCACTTCCACCCTGCGGTTCTCCAACTGCTCTTCACAAACAGTTCCGCAGATGAACGGCCTCCCCCACTCTCCAAACACGCTTCTATTTCTCCTCCACCCTTTTTCCCTTTCTCAGAAATATTCCTGTTACTTATAACTCGGCCTACAATCATCTTCCAATTACTGGTATGAGTTGATATTTTTTAAACAATAACTCTGTGAAAATCAAACGTCCTCCAGCCATACCAGCTCCAGATAATTGGAATGACTGCTTAACTGCCGAGGTTCTGCTACCAATTAGGGCGGTTTTACTGTGCTGGGCATAAGATGGAGTTGCTCTGTCAACTCTTCTCCTTCTGTTAGGCAAGATCTGAGACCAAACAAATTACTGTGGCCGTCATTGTTAGCAGACTTTCTGCCTAGCCCTTGATCAGACTCACGGATTTCTATGAACGCTCAAGAATATTTCCCATTTCAAAACAGCAGTGCTTGTGAAGTAAAAACCGGCATCTTCAAACAGAGCCTCTCTAGCGGAGTTAGTTAGTACTCCTTTAACACACCCCAGGGAATGAACTCTGGCCCCTGATCTTAGAAGCTAAGAACCTGCTGGCTTCTAATTCTCTGGATATATTACGGTATTCCCTTGTAATTTAAGACTTTTTAAATTCGAGAAGATGTTTCCTATCTCATTAATCACATTCGACAAAGCAAAGGGGGGACTAACCTTTCCGACAACACATATGCGGTAAAGATCCATTTGGGACGGGTTGTTTTCACATGTAAACAATTTTTTCTCCTCTTTAATTCTATGAAGTTTACCACTCAAAACGAATACCCAGATTTAACCATGTGGAGCTCAACTGATATTGCGAAGACTTTTCGTAGCTTCTGCCATAATACTTTTTGCTTTGAGCATGTGGCTAAACTACCATTGTTTATGAGCATGTGGAAATAGAGAAGCTCACCTTTCAGTAAGTTTCTCATTTATTGGCCTCATTATTTGTCATATGCCCCATTGCTTGAAGACAGAATCTTCAAGGAATAGACATCCGACTTTTGTATCTTTAGCATTTATGGCAGGTGGTAAAATATATTTTTAAAAATTTTTCTCACCTAAGTCCTGTGCTAAATGTGGGATGGGGTGGGGACCAGACGGATGGAATCTCAGTCCTGCCTGCTCCCTTCTCTTCCTTATCTTAGCAAATGGCATCACCACCTACATCACTGTTCAAGAAAAAATTTTAGAAGTTTTCACTGACTTCTCATTTTCCCTCCTTCTTCTCTCTAAACCGAGTCATCTGTAATCTACAGGTCCACTTGTACAACATATTCTGAAAGCAACTGCTACACCATCTCTACTAGCAACAAGACTGTCCAAGTCACCACAGCCTCTCGCTAGAAATGCTACACGGAGAGCCTCTGAACTGGTCTTCCTGTCTGTTCTCTTTTCTCCCTGAAACTCACTCTCCAACACATTCAGTGGTCTCCTAAAGCCTCATTATTTTATTTTTTTAAATAGTTTATTGTCAAATTGGTTTCCATACAACACCCAGTGCTCTTCCCCACAAGTGCCCTCCTCCATCACCACCACCTCTTTTCGTCCCCCCTCCCCCTTCAGCCCTCAGTTCGTTTTCAGTGTTCAATAGTCTCTCAAGTTTTGAGTCCCTCTCTCTCCCCAACTCTCTTTCCCTCTTCCCCTCCCCCTGGTCCTCCACTAGCTTTCTCCTGTTCTCCTGTTAGACCTATGAGTGCAAACATATGGTATCTGTCCTTCTCCACCTGGCTTATTTCGCTTAGCATGACACCCTCGAGGTCCATCCACTTTCCTACAAATGAGCAGCCTCATTATTTTAAAGACTGAATTTGAACCAGCAGCATCACCTGGGAGCTGGTTAGAAATGCAAAGTATCCGTCCCCACCCAAGACATGCTGAGCCAGAATCTGCTCTGTAACAAAGTCGCCAGGGGATCTGTGTGCACAATACGCTTGAGAGGCACTGATCTAGAACATAAATCAGTTTTGCTGCCTTTCTAATTGAAAGTCTTCAATAGCTTCTCATGTTACCCAGAACACAGAAAATAAAGGCCAAACTTGTTAACAGAACTCAGTAATCTCCATTATCCTGACCTCTACCATAGCCTCTAATCACCTTTTTTTCCAGTCTCCCCTATACCCAGTCTACGTGAGCACAGAAGTGATCTGTCTGCTCCCAGAACATGCCTTGTTGTCTTTGCACTGGCTGATGGATCCCTCTGCCTGTAATATTATTTCCTCATTATGCTATATCTGGCCCTTTCTTATCCCTTTGATTTTAGATTATATATTACCAAAAAAATGATCCCCTTTTACTATTCAAATAAGAGGAGCCATCACATTATTATGTGTCTGTGCTCCTTTGTTAATTCTCCACTCCGCACTTTGTTGCCACGTCACATTTTTCTCATCTGATCATCATCCCTCTCCTCTATTCTAGAAAGGATTTTGCCAGTCTTGTTATCTGCCCTTCCCCCAGCACATAAAACAGTGCCTGCCGTACATTATAGGCATCTAGATGATATGCTTTGAATGGAAAAATGAAGAAAGGAAGGAAGGGATGAAAAATTGGATATACTTAGGGCATTCGCAGGAAGGAGCCTAGGACTGGATAGTGGAGAAACCAGGGAGTGGCCACCTGGAGCTCACTAAACGTATGCCTACTTTTCCTAAATCTGGGACAGAGATGGCAGGACCGTATTATATAGAGAAGAGTGCCCAGGATATTGCAGACCTGTTGGGCCTGTTATAGGCACCCCCACAACACGCCAACTTTCATATCCATTTTTCCTTTTAAAAAAAAACTTCCATAATTTAGCAAAATATGATGTGATTCCTGGTGTGGAAAACAGGGTAAATGCTGCTGGTTTGACCCGTAAAGCGCATTCAAGGTTACGGCATGCTCTCTCCCCTCCTGGTGCCTGGAAAACTGAAGCTCAGAGGCCAGAGAGTGGCAGAGGTGCCACTTCGCTGACTCAAACGAGTAGCAGAGACTGTGAGAGAATGTTCTCCTGCCCCTGACTATTCTCTTTCTTCATTCCCTGGCTCTCCCCCTAAACTGTACCAATTGCAGGCATTCGCATATTCCTTGCTTCCCTCTTCCAGAGCAGAACATCACTGTTCCCTCGGTAAGGCCTGGGGTTTTGTCTGACTTTCACTTCGCTCCAGGGATTAGCACAGGAAATGACACATAACAGAATCTCAGCAAATATATACTGAACATTTAAATGAATAAAAGGAGAAAAGAACTGATGAGAATTTCGAGGAGCCACAGGAAGGGCTGGAATGGAAGTTAAAGTGAAGGAATAAGGGTTTCAATGAGGAAAGACTAACATCTCAAACAGCTGTTACTAGAGCACCGCCTTGTAAAGGTCCAACCCTCACTTTTTAGCAGAAAAGGAAATCTGCTGGACATGTGTCCCGCTCATGTTAACATGCACTATTTGCCTCCAGCATAAATATATCCTGCAAGTCAGGCTTGCACAACAACCAGGAGACAGTCCTGCGTGTTACAGCACCAGCTTTTACAGGCAGGAGGAGAAAAGACAGAGGTCTCCTGTTAGCAAAAGCTCACTGGAGTCTTACTAGAACAACCAGGGACGGACCACGAGCTAACCTGTAGAACGTTTGCTGACTGCAGGGGAAGAAATCAATGGTTTATCTAAGTGGCAAGTTACCGACATGGACAACGTTCCAGCAGTCCAGAGCCTTACCCCCAGTGGATAAAACATTGTGGAAACACTGCGGAAGTCTCTGAGGATAATGGTATTAGATCACTGGAGTTGCTGTTACAAGCCACTTCCAGAAACAAATGGGTAATCAATTAAACAACCCCTTTAATTTGTGAAAGTGGTGCCTGGTCAAAGAGGAGAGAAACCATTTACAAATAATTAGTTTCATGGGAAAGTACTAGAGGTTTCTTAGTCTTTAAGCTTAGGACAGAGAGTAAATACTTACGTGCCCATTCTAACAGCGGTCACCAAAGACAACGGATGGTCTCTTCTGTCCCATCAACCTTCTAGCAGAGCACAGTATGAAGACAGTACAGTTTAGTACAGGAAAAAAAAAAAAGACTTCTATCTGAGCAATGGCTCCGGAGAATATTAAAGGTATAAATTTCCACCAATGTTTTGGAGCTTTTGTTTCCTTATGAAGATGATGATTACCTCACTATTTATGGGTGTGAGGGTGAGGTGGGGGGCGGCTGTGTAGGAGAGAATGAGAAAATGTGTCAAGCAGAGAGTAAGTACCAAATAAGGCATTGATATTGCTTTCATCATGATTAAGGAAAATTTCTTCAAATGAAGTTAGAACTTTGGTAAATTAATCAGTAAGTATAAAGGTAGTTTATACATATAAACATAGACATATGATAATAAAAATATGCTTGTACAAGAATTTTGTTATATCCACTATTTTCCTAATGAAAGGTCAAAGACTCTTTACCTTAAATGGGTCATAAGCCTCCCAGATTATGTAAGGACTAAATGAAATAAAGATTAGCTATTATTATTATTATTATTATTATTTCTCAATGTCATTATTCTGATCTACTGAGTGAGAGAATATGTCATCAAAATCTAACTTGGCCACATACTATGAATACATTGCCCAGTATCATCTCTTTTTTTTAATGTTTGTTCATTTTTGAGAGAGAGAATGAGAGTGAGAGAGTGACAGCATGAGCATGAGCAGGGTGGGGGCAGAGAATGAGGGAGAATCACAAGCAGGCTCCTCACTGTCAGCACAGAGTCCTACCCGTGGCTGGAACTTACGAACCCTGAGGTCATGACCTGAGCCAAAACCAAGAGTAAGACCTTCGCCAACTGAGCCACCCAGGCGTCTGCCCCTTATCATTTCAAAACACATGATTTTTTCCTTTTTCTTTTTCTACTATTTTAAAGTGAAGCTTTAATAATCGTCAGTCCCTGCTCTTTAACATTTATGAAAATTATCTGATTGTGGCTATTTGCAATGGTTTTGTGATTGTTTCTTTTAGTTGTGTTTTCTTTTAATTACTAAATCATTGGTAGGTGTTATGGAGTGAAGCTTGTGTCTCCCCCAAAATTCATGTTGAAATTTTACCCACCAATGAGATGGTATTAGGAAATGGGGCCTTAGGGGGATAATTAAGATTAGATGAGGTCATGAAGGGGGAGCCCTAATAATGAGATGAATGCCCGTAAAGGATCACAAGAAAGCTCATCTCTCTTCATTCTCTGCCATGTGATGATACTGCCCCCCACAATACCACCTAAATGAGTTACTTTTCTACTTGATTACTGCATATTTGAGTTTGCTGATTTAAGTCTCATCTGACCTCCTCCCTGAAGCCTTCCTGACTTCCCCATGTTCACCTAGCCTAGGAGTATCTTAACTATCACTCAAGTGTAGCTCAGTTGTGGTCGGGCCAGATAATGGAAAGTCCTCTAAGTACTTAGAATAGTAGGAGGTTGACCTCAAGAGATTATAGGCTTCCTTAGTTTTTTGAGTTCGAGCTGTGCAGGTCAGTCAAGTAACATTCAGAAAGTCCCTGGGGAAGAGCTCATGGGGAGCCTGCTACCAAGGGCATCTCAGAGGAGACGTGTGGTTCAGCAGCAAGTGCAAACTGCACCCGAGCAAGAAATATCTTTGCAGTTATCAGGGTGGGAAATTGGGAGCTCACTACATCAGGAGCAAAGAGGGGCCCCAGTCCCTCTCTCAGGCTGCACAGCTGTGAGTGGAGACAGCTTCCAAGGACACAGAGCCATAGCAATGGCCAAAAACAAATATTGGGAGAGCCCAGTCCTTTAAATAGCTAATCTGTTAAAAATAAAAAAAAGATTCTGATACATCTTTGATTCTTTCTCAATGACTAATATGAATCTGTTACTTTTACTTCCAGTAACCAAATTAGAGCGTGAGTCTCTCTAAGGTTATTTCCACACACACACACAAACCCTCTTCCTTGGGTAATTCTAATATAGTTCCTTTTGAGCACTTCTATACTGGGTTATTATTGTGTTATAAATTGTGTTTCTCTTATTTCTCTTTTATAACATTTCAGAACGGAAAAAAAAAGGAGTACTGTTCTACTTCCACAAGCAGATAGGTAGGCAGGACTAGGTAACAGACAGGTTTTAATGGAAAGAAGCAATTAAGCCTGAAGAGGTTGTATGAATATGCTTGCTCCTATAGCGTGTTCTTCTCACCACATTCCCTCAGCATAGTGTTTTAAAATTATGTTTATGGGTCCACTTTCTCAGGTGGCTTTAAGAATTATTATAGCGGGAATGTTACTGTTTTTACTTTTACAACCCATTCACCCAGCACGGAAACTGAAACAGACTTATAAATGTATACGTAATTTAAAACCCTTTGTTAATCTGATAAGATCACAAAAACTTACCTTCCTTATTTGTAAAAAAGAGGGTTTTCTATCATAGAATGATGATTTGGGATTTAATTTGTAAAAATCTATATTTATTACATTATTTGTTGTGTATTGATAGCTCAGTAAATGTAGGTATATAGTCAATGCCTTGATTCTGAAAGGCACAGACTCCTAAAACCTTTGATTCTGTTTTTTGGTATCATTATACCCTTACTGGAAACTTTATAAAACTAGCCCCCTGGCTCTATTGGGAACATGCTGGACCAGACTCTGTCTAGCCTTTGTATAAGATTTTCTAGCCTTTTATCTCTGTATTGATTCTTATGATTTTTTAAAAATTTCTCTGTGAAATACAATGAGAGTCACTCCCTAATCAAGCTGAAAAATTGATGATATTTCACAAATAATCTACTCGAGGGGATAATTGTACTTGAGGTGATAGGAACTAAATACTCCCTTTAAAACATTTACACATAATAGCTCAGAATCAGTGAAACAAAACAGAAAAGCTTGTTTGTAGTTTCCTTCCTCTTTGTTTTCCTTGCCTCCCCCTGGCTTAGAGACAGCAGTTAGCCAAACTGGGGAGACTGTAGAGCAGAAGCAGAGATGATAGGCAGACACCAGGGAGCAGGTGAATCCACTGCATAGGCTAGAAACTAACCAGAGTAATGCTATATCAACAAAAACATCTCAGCTCTGCTGCAATTTCAGAGATTACAAACATAAAATGTAGGAAATGCATAGTGTCCTTCAGGCTAAGGATAGGATGAAGTTTGTTACAAACTGTGTCTTGGCAACAGACACAGTGTCAATATTATATAACAACAGGTACTCCTAGCCCAGGTTTGTTTGTTTTTTTTTTTTTTTATTGTTCCATGAGAAATGGATTCCACAGAATAGTAATGGGATTTTTATGGAAAACACAGAGGTCCCCAGGACAAGTTAGGAAATCCTAAGTGGTTTTATCCTTTTGAGAGCCTATTAATAGGCAACTCTGATATACAGAGTCCCCAAGAAGGGGATGTGGTGGGCAATTTCTCATATTTTTGTTCATACTGTGAGATGAATACCCCACAGAACCTCCTGTTGAAAAGGAATGTAAATATATAAGCACAGGCGTCACATCACACATCCTACCAGGTTCCTCACTGCACGTGTCTCCCCTTTAGCTGGTACTCTCCTTTCAGTGACCAGTCTCCATGGTGATTTATCTCCTCCCATCTATTCTTAACATGGTGCTGAGCACAGGCTTGGCACTCAATAATCATGCACTATGTAAATGTGCAAACGGACAGATAAATAAGTGGATGGATAATGTTAATTCAGCAATTGCAAATTAAGTGCTTATCCTCCGGAATTAGGGAGTAAAAGCCCTGCCTCTTCCATATATAAACTCTGTAATTATAGTGCTCGCCTCATCTTTAAAACTGAGATCATATTCTCTAACACACAGGATTGCTATGAGAATTACATGGAATATTTACATACTGCTTAGTATGGCGTTAGGGACACAGCTAATGCACAGTAACTTGTATTAAGTGCTGTTAATGTTAAATAATTAAATTAGAACCCAAAAGATACTTAAGAAAGACATGATATAAAAGACTACGTAAACATATTTTTATTCACCTTGCTCATTTTTAAAATAGCTTTAAGTGTGTTCATTTAAAAGCTGCTCTGTGTAAGCTAAAACGTTCAAATGTTAGATGAGCTATAAAGCAAACTATTAAAGGCCTATAATATGGTACTTTGTCAAAATGTTTCATCTCGGTAGTATTTACATTAAGTAGTATGATCAAATTTCTCCATGGAAGAATGTTGTTGCTGATTTAGTAATGTTCAGTATTAGTCATTGCATTAAGGGGAATATATTTAAACGCGAGAAGTTTATTATATGCCATTGTGAGAAAAATTTTGAAGCTGCGAATTTAGCTTGGCATCCTCAAGGTTTCCTTTTTTTTTCTAACCCTTAGAATGTGTGGAACTTTTTCCACATGTGGCCTAGAATAAGGTCAGAGATTTTAAAGGCGTACTTTGTACCAGAAAAGCAGCAGCCTTGACTTAAGTCATTTATGTAAGTGATAATCAAACCAGATTGATGCTTCCAACCCCTCTGTCACCAACTAAAACATGTAAAGGGTGAGCCTCCTGAGAAACCCTTTATAATTTAGGACATTTATTGTAATGGTTCTTCTGGTAGCTACTGAAGGCAGTAAAAGGCTTTCAACATCAGCGGGACAAACAAGATTTGCGTTTAAATTGATATTATAAAGAATGGTATGATGTATGGCTTACCAGGGGCAGTCAGCAGTTGATGTAGAATATGACACTAATGCTTTAAGTGACTACAGAGCTCCTTTGCAAAGTTTTGCCATCTTTCATCCATGGAAATTAACTTAGTAGCCTGTATACACGTGTCAAAGCTGGCATTTCCTCAACCCTCTTTTCTAGGAAACTTGAAACTAAGTGAAATGCAGCTTTTTGCTAAACTGGCAATCTGTGGAATCATGAACATTGTTTGAAGTTAACTAGGAGGAGCCCACATAGACCTGGGTATGAATCCTGTCTTTAACACTGTACAGAAGTGCAATCTGGGGCACACTACTTACCCACGGTCTACATCGATTTCCACATCTGTCATGAGAAGCTTTCTGTGACTAGAAAAAGGGTATGGATTCTGCTAGGGGTTGAGTCTGAGCTGCTCTACTAAGAGCTGTGTAGCCGGACATATGCGAGCTCTCTGGGCCCCTGCTGGAGTCACTGGTTTTAAGGGTTTGCTAAGGCTGCCATGACAGACACCAGACCTGGGTGGTTTCAAACAACCGAAATTTGTTTTCTCACAGCTTTGGAAGTTGGGAGACCAAGATCAAGGTTTTCATCAGATTTGGTATCTTCTGAAGCCTCTCCCCTTGGCTTGAAGAAGATGGCCTCATTCTAATTCTGTCTTCCATGGGCTTTTCTCTGTGCACATAAAACCCTGGTTATCTGTATATCCAAATTTCTTCTGCCTATAAGGACATTAGTCAAATTGGATTAGGGCCCACTGTAAGGAGCTTATTTTAACTTAATCACCTCTTAAGAGGCCACATCTCCAAATACAGTCACATTCTGAGATACTGGGGTTTGCATCTTGAACACATGAATTCAGGGGGAACACAACTCAGCCTATAACATTTGTAAAATGGGAAAAATAATAGACTCTTATCTCACAGTAAATGAAAATATCTTATGTTTTCAAATAATACCGGCCAATTAGTAAATAATATATGTTGGCCATTATTGTAATTCTAGCTCACTTTGGACAAATAAACTAAGCGTTGTAAGCCTTGTTAAAATAGAGAAAATTAGAGTATCTTCTTATGCAGTGTTTGCATAGACTAAAGATGTTGCATGTGAAATTCTGACATATCTCAAACCCTAAATAACAGCCACTACTAGTTGTAATAGTAGTATTATTATTGTTGCGTTGTAAATAATTATTTTCATGTGCAAGATATTTACACTTATTTCACATTACTTATAAAAACAGATTTTTTGGATCACTATTATTCTTTATCTTTTGTGAATGGGGAAACTGGGTTTCAAAAAGCAATGGGTTTAACCAAATTTGTGTAACTATGGATGACAGAGCCATGATTTACCCCCTCCTGATTAAAATCAAATGTTCTTTGTAACTTTCACCATCAACCGCCTCACTCATGGTAATCACATAATTACCGCCTTACCTCTCCCAGGAGACTGCAAGCTCCTGAAAAAAGGGGCTCTGTCACCAATTTTTACTTTCCAGAATGTGGTCAACAAACATTGTTTGGTTAATGTGTGGATGGACTACAATGAAAACCATAAATATGCATTAAGGCCTCTTGGTCATTCTGTGAGCTGAGATCTATTGAACATGAAGTCATTAGAGATTACGTAGCACCCCAACCTCTCAATATTCCTACTGATTCTAACTTAAGCTATGGCTGGAACAGGAGTTTGACGTGGGGCCAGGAAGTAATTCAGAGTATCAGTTTCATCATATTTAGTAATTCTTCAATGTAAATCTGCCCAAATTACTGTGCAATCATATATTTTTCGTTTCTTTTCAGATTGATTTTCACTTACTGTCCAAGACCTCTCGCCCAAAACTTAAATCTTATAGCAGGTGTGTCTTCTTTCCTCCTCTGAGTTTACTTAACAATGGTCACTGAGAAGCAGAGAACCGATACAATTTCCATGTGTTCCGAGGAAAACAATACTATGTATGATTTTTCCATAAAATAATTCATTTCTATATGAATCAGTAACCTTTATATTTGAAGTTTCAGTTAAGGGGCCCATCCTCACTGATGGGGATTCTCATAAAGAGAATGGTAAGTAGAAAGTGAACTTTAGCAAATGCATTCTAGGTGAATATACAATCTTGACAATTCTGAGGGAACAAAGCCTCAATGTTCAATGCAAAGATTTGGTGCCTAAACTATTAGAAAATTTGCAATGCTTGGATAGACCCAGCTAGCAGTGCTGCTTTGTAAGTAATGAGTGAGTTGGTATATAGTATATTGGTGAATAATGGAGAAAAAATGATGGCTTTGGTGAACTTGAACCATTCATTCAAACAACAGATTTTAGACTATAGAGATACAGATGATAAACTGATCCTTGTAGTGGTTTCAACAAGAACATATCTTTAAGAAGATTTAAGGCATTGCTTACAGGACATTATTAACTCAGAACACTCAACATTTCACATAATCAGGATTGAGTTACTATCATGGCTGCCTCTATATTACTGGTTTTGTCCAAATTCCAAAAGTAGTGAAAGGAAATTTTCATCTCAAAGCAGTTCCAAAACCAACAACACTGCTTGCTATAGAAATGTACAAGACCATTTCCTCATCAATCACGAGTAGAATGAAGTAACAGAGTAAGAATGAAAATATAATGCTGCTATTTATGGAGTAAGACTAGACTGCCACTCCAATGACTGCATGAACCATCCTTTAGTATGCATTTGGTAGGGAAAATACATACTTATCCAGTTTTTGCAGAAATCATTTTATTTTCATTTGTTTAATATTTTTGGCAGAAATAGTGTTAAAGTCCTTCTACGATGCAATTCCTTTATAGCTTTGAATTTTTTACCTGAAAATACTCACAGGTGTATTAAAATCATTATCTCTGCTATAACATTTATTGTATTCTTACCTTCACAAACTTCTTTTAAAAAAGACTGAACAATATCATTCTGTCTCTGTAATCAACTACAGTGCAATATTGGCTTCAGAAGTAGAATTCAGTGATTCAACACTTACATAGAACACCCAGTGCTCATCACAAGTGCCCTCCTTCTAGCTCATCTCTCACCCACCTCTCTCCGTCAACCCTGTTTGCTCTCTATTGTTAAGAGTCTCTTGTGGTTTATTTCCCTTTCTTCTCTTTCTTCCCCCACTTTCCATATGTTCATCTGTTTTATTTCTTAAATTCAACATGAGTGATATCATATGATATTGTTTCTCTGATTGACTTTTTTCACTTAGAATAATATATTCTAGTTACATCCATGTCATTGCAAATGGCAAGATTTCATTCTTTTTGACGGCTGAGTAATATTCCATTGCATGTACATACCACATCTTCTTTATCCATTCATCACTCAATGGACATTTGAGCTCTCTCCATAGTTTGGCTATAGTTAATAATGGTGCTATACACACTAGGTGCATGTACCTCTTCAAATCTGTATTTTTGTATCCTTTGGGTAAATACCTAATAGTGCAATTGCTGGATCATAGTGTAATTCTATTTTTAGTTTAGTTTTTTGTTGTTGTTGTTGTTGTTTGTTTTTGAGAGAAAGAGAGTGCACGTGCATGAGCAGGGAAGCAGTAGAGAGAGAGAGGGAAAGAGAAAATCCCAAGCAGGCGCCACACTTTCAGCACAGAGCATGATGTGGAGCTAAATCTCACAACCATGAGATCATGACCCAAGGTGAGATCAAGAGTCAGACATTTAACCAACTGAGCCACCGAAGCAACCTATTTTTAGTTTTTTGCGGAACCTCCACAATGTTCTCCAGAGTACAGAATGGGAGAAGATATTGGCAAATGACATTTCTGATAAAGGGTTAGTATCCAAGATCTATAAAGAACTTATCAAATTCAACACTCAAATCACACACAACCCAGTTGAGAAATGAGTAGAAGACACAAATAGACATTCTCCAAAGAACAAATACAGATGATGGCTAACAGACATATGAATAAAGATGCTCAACAGTACTCACCATCGGGGAAATACAAATCAAAACTACGATGAGATACCATCTCACATCTGTCAGAATGGCTACCATTAACAACAGAAGAAACAACAGTATTGGCAAGGACACAGAGAAAGGGGACCCCTCTTGCACTGCTGGTGGGAATGCAAACTGGTGCTACTACTCTGGAGAAAAATCTTGATAGAGGTAGTCACCTATGAGTACTGTAAAAATTTGTGTTAAAAAGCTATTATTATGGATGCAAATGTATTTAATATTGCATCACCAAGTATACATTCAGTCACAGAGGCAAACCCTGCACATTGGCAGTGTGTGATCAGGGGAAAGCTAGAAGCTTTCCTCCTAGGCCCTTCCTCTGATAGCTTTTCTCCCATCTCTTGCCAATGTACCTAATATGAACAGGATTCAAGTCACTCATCTGGGGGGCTGAAATAGCACTTCCAGATGTCTCTGCTAAAATGTATACATACTACCTATTAATATAAAGGCAAAGACATTCTTTATTACTATTAATAGCAATTATTTTATAACATATTGTCTTTATAACTGAAGATACTATTATATAAGGGAAATACAGGATATGTTCTTTTGATAGAGGAAAGATGGTAGGAAAATAGGAAAAATGAATTCAAGAGCGGATATGTGTCTATGGCAGGGTGGCAGGGGATAGAGGCAGCGCTAGAGAGAGGGTCACTGTCTATAGTACCCACATGGGAATGACAGGCTCAAAGGAGATGGTGATACAAGGGAAATAAATGTTGTGCACTTTGCCAATGTGTCTGGGGCTGTTTTGAGACCTCATAAAATATCATATTCAGTATTTTCAGAGCATAGAACTTAAGGATAGTACTATAATGGGCTCCCAGCTTAATAAGATTCTACCACTGTTGTTTCGATATATGATATCATCATGTTTAAAATGTAATATTCATTCCATTTATGCAATTTCTTTTCCCTGGATGTTTGTGCTCTCTGAGAAGATATAATAAGAAAATAAACAGCTCAAATGGCTTTTCCTCCACACTTTTATCAGTTTAGAGAAATGGGATGACAAGAAATGAGGAGATCTAACATTTATAAAGGGCTGAACAGGGGCTGGGCATTATGCATAGGTACTTTATATATATAATCAACCCATTACATCTCACACCTCTCCTTCAAGCTAAGTATAATTATCCCCATCTATATATGAGAAAATGGAAACTTGCGGATGTCAGGTAACCTGCTTCAAGTCATACAGGTCACAGGATGAAAAGAGAGAAACAAACACCAGACGGTCTAATTTCATAATATTGCCCTTTACACTATCCTAGATTTGGAGAACCATTAAAAAACAGGGCAGGGTCCTAGAAAGTCATCAACCTTACATCCCTTTCTCTAAGCAATTTTTTTTAAATACTGGCACCTGTCAGGTTACTCAAAGGATATCCTTTTCACTCAAACAAACAAGAAAAGTGAAACCAAATGGCTCCTCTAGCACCACCTCCCCCTATTAAAAGTTCTACCTCATGGCATTGCCAAAGCATTAGCCTTGCTAATAAGTTGTCCATGGTGAATCTGTGAGAACATAAGGAAAGCAGATGGAGTCTCCCTCAAACTAGAACAGTAAAACGGCTCATCAGTTGCTTGCCCTGAGAGTGAACATTCAGAAAAGTAGCTTCAAGCTGTACTAAGCGAAATAGAGATCAGACCCACATGGCCCCTACCAAACAGAAGACTGCCAATTAGCCCTTGTGGTCAGAGGGAAAAAAAATCAAGCACCTTCCTATTCAATTTTTTTATGTTCTTTATTTATTTTTGAGAGACAGAGACAGCACGAGCAGGGGAGGATCAGAGAGAGAGGGAGACACAGAATCTGAAGCAGGCCATCAGCACAGAGCCTGATGCGGGGCTCAAACCCACGAACTGTGAGATCATGACCTGAGCTGAAACCAGACGCTTAACTGACTGAGCCACCCAGGCGCCCCAAGCACCTTCCTATTCAAACAACTATGTGATATAGATCTGAGTTGGATCTACTGTAAAGCTTTTGTGAAAACCTGCAATTCTTGAAATGTGGTCTGAGGATGCATCATATAAATGATCCTATCACCTGTTTCTCAACACTAAGTGTTGAGAATGTGGAATGACTTCATCCTGTTAAACTGCAGATTCTGATTCAATAGTTCTGGGATCAGTCCTGAGATTCTACATTTATAACAAGCTCCTAGGTAAGGCCAATGATGCTGATCCATGGTTCTTATTTTGAGTACAAAAGACTAAGATTATTTTTTACATTTTCCTGTGGTTTGCTGCTATTAAGCAGTTGTGAAAGTCCTTAAACCAAGCTAACCCCCGAATACCATTAAAAAACATGACACTTTTTTTCTGAAAGTATTTGAAAATAGTTTTGCCCACTCCTGAACCACCTATTTATTTTTCCTTTTGACCTAATTTAACTTAACTTGATCCACAGGCTTCTAAGGTTGCAACTTGTATGCATCTTGTTTCTTCCTTTTTGTTGAGTCATACTCCTAAAATATTACACCAATACCTAGTTCACCTGTTTACTAGTTTCCAATCTCTTCCTTCACATCACATTTTTTCTAGAGAGGAACACATTCAGAAACTCACTTCCTTTATTTTCTTACTCCATAGAAAGGAGCTCTTGTCCAATTTCTAAGGGAACAACTAAAGAGAATTAATAACAACACAACCAAAGCTGTGTCAAAAAGTTCCAGAAACTTTATATGAAGCCACTGAAAAACACTGGCAGCTGTCATAAGCAGAGTTAAAGTGGAAGTAGGTTATTAAGCTTTAATACAAAGCATACTGGATACAAAAAGTGAGTCATGTCTCTAACACCTATCCATCTCTTTCCATTAAACAATAAGCAACTTGAAAGAAGGGACCACTTCATCTTCATCTTCATGTCTTGCACAGAGTCTGCCAAATAGGAAAATGGAGGTACTCAGTATGTTTCTGTTTCGTTTTTGTTCCTGTTTTTTGAATGACTGAAAGAAGAAATGAATGTCAATCTAGGCTTGAGTTTTGATTCAGTG
The DNA here is from genome assembly GCA_004023785.1 of Mungos mungo. Lineage (NCBI taxonomy): Eukaryota > Metazoa > Chordata > Mammalia > Carnivora > Herpestidae > Mungos > Mungos mungo. Next base: position 66,794 of record PISW01006209.1, read on the forward strand.
TTCACATCTATAAAAGGAGTGCGATAGAGTTCTTATGTAATATAACTATGATAATAGCTATTATCTAGTTTAAAGCTTTAAAGCACTATGAAGATGCTAGCACCTTTTTATTTTATCTATTACTAACTATATTATCGGTGTTACTCAAAAGATGGAGGGTTTGAGACGGAAGAAGGATACATTGTTTTTGAAGTTCAAAAATCCTGTACAGAAGTGCTGATGCATAGGGGCACATGTACCCCAATGTTCATAGCAGCACTTTCAACAACAGCCAAATCATAGAAAGAGCCTAAATGTCCATCAACTGATGAATGGATCAAGAAGATGTGGTTTATATATACAATGGAATACTACATGGCAATGAGAAAGAATGAAATATGGCAATTTGTAGCAAAGTGGATGGAACACGAGGGTGTTATGCTAAGCAAAATAAGTCAGGCGGAGAAGGACAGATACCATATGTTTTCACTCATAGGTCTAACAGGAGAAACCTAACAGAGGACCATGGAGAGGAGAAGGGGGGGAAAGAGGGAGAGGGAGGGAGGCAAATCATGAGAGACTCTTGAATACTGAAAATAAACTGAGGGTTGAAGGGGGAGAGGGGAAGAGAAAGGGGTTGATGGTCATGGAGGAGGGCACTTGTGGGGAAGAGCGCTGGGTGTTATATGGCAATAAACCTTATTAAAAATAAATAAATAAACAATAAAATATTTTTTAAATCCTGTACATAATGATTGCTATTTGAAATTTAGTTTTTAGAAATTATTTGTTTTATTTAAGCTTTTTCCCAACTAAACTTTCCTTTCCCTTAGAGAAAAGTATCACATTAAGTTTGATAAGGAGGTTGATCATATGTTCAATTTTCCTAGACAATGTCACTTTATGCCACTTGTCCTAACATCCCATTTGCCCCCATTTAATGCCCCAATTTAATCTCAAAAGGGTCATTATTTAGCATATAGACAGTAATCCTACTTATTAGACATATTTACAGCTCAGTGTGAAATAATAAGTTTCATCTTTTGCCTAAGTACACAAGCTCTAAATGGAAAAGGAAAAGCAAGGAAGAAAGGAATATCTTAATGGGTCTAACATGGCAGGGAAGAGAGTGTGAGGTTTGTAAAATCTAAAAAAAAAAAATGGAAGGAATATAAGGGTAACAAAGGGGAAAAAATATTTCAGCAAGGGAAGTCTAGGATCAGTGAATCCCCATGTGGCCTTCCTTAATTCTTTGCTAAGAAACCACTTTGTTATGAAATGTCTAGGGCAAAAGGTAGCTATTTCCTTGAGATTGGTATTTAGAAAGGTTGGGAAATCAATATGTCTCTGAAGTTTGCCATTCAATTACTAATATAGGTAATTGAAGCATTAATCTGCTTCTGCAATTTAGAGAAGAGACCAAACACAGAATGATTGATTCTAAAGGAAAATAAAGTCAAAGGGATATGGTATTTAATCTGTCAGTAAGTAGACCTCCAGAAAACAGAGCCCATTTTATTTAAGGAAGTATAATGAAATACCCAAATATATACACATCTATTTCTCTGAAGATGTCCCAGCTCTTAGAAGGAATAGGGGTCAGAAAACGCTACATCAACACAAGTCTTCCACCTCTAACAGCCAGGACCAGACAAGCTGAAAATCAGAGTTGTGTTGGTATTGGCTGGTGGTATCAGATTTTATACAAAAGCTTGACAGTCTATCCTGTTTGTACTGCAGAGGGCTATAGTATATGTCACAAGAATTTATCAATGTGTTCTGCCCTTGGAGAGCACTTTTTCTCATATTTTCAATTTAATATTCACCGTTGAACTACTCTGTTTTATAAAAGGACTGACAATTTCAAATCTAGAATTAGGTAATTCAAGACAACCAGCCTCAGGTGAATATCCGATTTAGAATTTAAAAGGCTTGCAAAGTTTCCAATCAGGTTATCTGTGCTCCTCAAGTCAGAAAATTTCTCACCCAAACATGTTAGTGGTTCCTTAAGTTCCAATTCTGATTGAGACACTAGGCATGTGATAAGATTCTTCCAGCAAATGGTGACTCTCGATGTTTGACTTAACCAGGGGTCATTCCTCAGGAGAAACCATCCAGAACACAATAAATTATCCTTAGAATTTGAATGCATCACTCCTTCCCTAGAAAAATGATATCTATTACTTCAAAGCAGGTCTAGAAGACCTTGGTGATGGTGCAGTCACATGACATTTTTTAAATTATAGAAGGTAATGTTCTTTTCTTTTTTTCAATTATAGAAGGTAATGTTCTTTTCTCTTTAATCTGCCTGTTCGAAATAATTTTAGGTTTACAGGAAAGTTGTAAAGATAGGTTTATAGGAAAGTTGTAATAGAATATATTAGTAATCTTTATCCAGCTTCCCCTAATTTTTACATTATACAAAACCATGGAGTATTTGTTGAAACTAAGAGATTCATAATACTGGTACAATACTAATATATTTAAAAAAACACTTTATTTTACCAGTTTTCTCACTAACACAGCTTCTCGGTTCAGGATGTGACCTAAAGATGCTCCAGTATTTTGTCACGTCGTGTCCTACCAGGTGTCGTGTTCCCTTAGTTTGTGAAAGCTTCTCAGTCTTTCCATATTTTTTCATGATCTTGATTCCTTTAAGAGTACTACCAGTTATTTTCTACAGTGATATTCGATTTGAGTTTGCTTAATGCCTTCTCATGACCATGTTGGGTTTATAGTGAAGCCCCCTTCTTATCATCTTATATTGGAGAACCTTGTATCAACACTACTGAGAATATTAAAATTGATCATTTGTTAAAGTGATATCAGCCAGTTTTCTCCATTGCAAAGTTAATAACTGCGTTTTCTTTTGGTGCTGTATTTGTTCCAAGTGAGTCACCAGGTAGAGTCCATACCTTAATAAACAGGTTGGTGTGTTGTTTATTAAAAGGCAGAGGTCCCACCTTGTGTCTCTACTGTGGTCACTGCCCTTCACACCCACGCTCTGGACAGAACTGAACTGACAGGAGTCTCCCTGAAAGAAAGGCTCAGAAAGTTTGATTTCTTTTGGCCCAACTCCCAACTTCTAAGTGTCTCAATCATATAAAGATAGGGAGAACCATAAACAGAAATTTCACAGTGGTTTCCTATGACTGTGGTAAGACACTGGAGAACAGACAGCTCTGATTTACCATTACATTTTTTAGTATAATACAAAAAAGGAAAAAAATAAGCATTTTCCCTATTTTATAAAATATATGTGGACAAACAAAAAGCTGAATGCAGCAGCGCAGGCTGTAGGAACATGCACAGAAAGTGTATTCCGTGACCAGGAGAAGGGGCACAAGTCCACAGTGGGTACACAGCAAAGGAAGAATGTTTGTTACGTTGGAGTCACGATGGAATCTGAAGAAGGGTAATGGAATAATGAAAGACAATGAAAGACAATGAACCTGCGGGATGCATTACTTAGGAGGTCAAGAAATAAAAAAGGAGGAGGTTAATAGCTGGGGCAGGGGCAGGGCTGAGAGTATAAAACCTGCAGAGCCCTCATGGTAAATGTTTGAAACCTTCTAGATGGTTCCAACAATACTGAAGAAAGGGGTGAGGGGGTCATGATAGTAACTGAAGTGTCCACATCAGAAAGGAGAGGCTAGAGATTCTAAATAAATTATTCAAAATGTAAGAAAATTTACTTGATATACGTACACATATATTTCAGATACATATATATTTCAGATATATATGTAATATATGTGTGTGTATATATAATTGTGTACTTATTAAAAATCAAGATAATCATGTTGTCACACCGCATACATTTTTCCTTTGGAAATAATGATCTTCAAACTAGGCATGTACTCAGTTTCACAGAGGTTGAGCTTTTCTCTGCAGCAAGCTTTTCTGCTAAAGAAAGTCAAAAACTATTTTACAACAACAGCTGAAAGTCCAGTGGGTGAGAATGGGAAATAATTCAATTGGAGACACATTTAGATGGATTTTACTTTTCATCCTGCTCTCCAAATTTCAGAGTAATAATGTCAAATGCCCTTCCTAGCAGGTTTGGATCTCCGTGCAAGATATTAGACTGATGTCTCCAACTACAACTCAAGAAGGGTACAAGAGTCTTTATGTTGTTTAATTTATAATTACTAAGCCTCTTAAAACAAGGTGCATGTTTTTGTTTGTTTACCTAGAAATAGGGAGAGATAGCATTTTGTTACCTATACTTACACATTTTCTATACTCATTACTGCTCATAACTAAATTCTCTCTTCTCTAATTTTTTAATTTGTTTTAACTTTAGAGAGAGTTCACAAGCAGGGGAGGGGGCAGAGAGAGAGAGAGAGAGAGAGAGAGAGAGAGAGATAAAGAGTAAGAGAGAATCTCAAGCAGGCTCCACACTCAGCACAGAGCCCAGCACAGGACTCGAGCCCATGACCCTGAGATCATGACCTGAGCTGAAACCAAGAGTTGGATGTTCAACTGACTGAGCCCCCCAGGCACCCCAATCATCTCTTCTCTAAAGCAAATTATTACACTCCGGCAACATGGCAGACTGTACTCAGTTTACTGTTAACTACACACACACACACACACACACACACACACACTCAAAGAGCTTGATAACATTTAAAATGCACAGCCAAGTCAGACAGAAGAAAGACAAATCAATCCTCCAGGTGCTTGAAACAAAGAAATAAAACTGAAATGGTAGGTAAGGTTGATAAAGCAGGCATCCATAAGGTGTTTAGACCAGGAAGAAATTCTAAGAATATAACTATAAATAAAAGTTAGACAAGAAACCAGAACGCCAGTTGCTTAAGCCTTGAGCCCTTGAGTCACTACCAATCTTCACAATCTAAAAAAATTTAATCCAATATCTCAGCAAAGAAAAGTCACATAAGTTTTTCTTTTTTCTGGGCTTTGGGCGGGGAGATAAATATAAAAACAGTAAGCATTAATGTATGTGAGTATGGAATCCTATTTATAATACCTACATAATATAAGAACCACAAAAGAAGAAAAAAAGAACATCTGGTAGAGCCATTGAAGTTCATGTATCTCTAACGCACACCACACTAGAACCACTTTACTCAAATCCTCTGATAATTCAGGACATACAGAAGCCATAGAGAACAAAAAAAAATTTTTTTTAAAGGTTAACATGAGTGCACAAAGAGGCCCACACAAACTAACCACACAGCACATGAAAAAACAAAGTATTGTTAACAGTATACCCATAAATCAAAACAGCACAAGAACTGAGACTAGTTGAATATTCTGAAAGTGGCTATTACATAAGTCTGCTTAAAATGTTGACAAGGTATATTGTGAATGACTAGAAATCAAATCAAAAGAAGAGGACACTATAAAATATGTGTAGACAGATTTTACATAGACACACGCTGAATTTCTAGACATAAAATATAATCACTAAAATAAAATTCATAGACAGATTAAACAGAGCCAATGACTTAATAATAAAGATTAACACTAGAAAACTATAAAAAGGAATACAAAGTTACAATTTAAAAAAAATTTTTTTTACATTTATTTATTTTTGAGAGAGAGAGTGAGATACAGCACAAGAAGGGGAGGGGCAGAGACAGAGGGGGAGACACAGAATCTGAAGCAGGCTCCAGGCTCTGAGCTGTCAGCACAGAACCTGATCCAGGGCTCAAACCCACAAATGGTGAGACTGTGACCTGAGCTGAATTCAGACACTCAACCGACTGAGCCACCCAGGCGTCCCCAAAGTTACGATTCTTAAAAAAGAAAATTAGGTGAATGTTGTACAAAGAGCTAGAAATGAAAACATGAAACAGGTTATGAAAAGAAGGTAGAAGATGATCCAACACAATTTAAATTGCACTTCATAAGAAAAAAATGGAGAAAATATTTTTTACAGAGAAAGTTGTTATTTAAAGAGATAGTCGATGAATTCCCCTTATGTAAGCACAGGTTCTTAGATAGAAGAAAGATACCAATTTCTAAGAAATATAAATAATTATAAACCCACACCTGGAAACTTTATGTGGTACCCACATAATTTACCAAAGAAAATTTAATTGATTAGGTAAGCAGAAAGTAAAACTTTTTTTTTTTTTAAATACACTATATTAGGGGCTACTGGGTAGCTCAGTTGGTTAAGCATCCAACTTCAGCTCAGGTCATGATCTGTTTGTGAGTTCGAGCCCCACATCAGGCTCTGTACTGACAGCAGGAGCCTCAAGGCTGGAGCCTGATGCTTGTTCTGTGTCTCCCTCTCTCTCTTCTCCTCCCCTGCTTGCTTGCACTCTGTCTCCCTCTCAAAAATAAATAAACATTAAATTTTTTTAAATAAATGTACTATCGTTAAGCATAACAAAAAATGTGCAAACTAGGTCCAACTATATGATGAAAAGAAATGATTGAGATTAAGAATGTCTGCTTTGAATTTTAGGACAAAATGAAATTAGGTATTCCAATGACTCTTACTTCATTAGAAGGATTATCTCCATTACAGTATATTCAGAGCTTTTGACTGAGTTGTTTTCAAAATGCAGAGGTCCTAACTGTCCTGAAGAGTTGCCTCAAGCCAGCAGGATATGCAAAGGCCAATTAGCAGGACTCTTTCTCTCTTACGCCCACTTTAAGTCAAGCAGGGACATAAATAAGTCTTCTATATTGAGTCTGAATATCAGACTTTAAAAAGTCTGAATATCGTGTGCCAATCAACTTAGTGTGCCAATCAATGTCCAGAGCCTAAAGCAGATTGACCATAAATACATAAGTAAATAAGTGAAATAATCCTCATGGAGGTTTTATGCAGAGGCAATCTAGTAAAAACCTTACATTTTAAATATTAATAATTATCACATAAAGATTGTTAGCATTATGGTAAACACTTCTGGGCAGTTTATATACATCACCACATTTAATATTATAGTAATTGGATGTGTTATTAATTACTAGATCTGTTTTGTTTCTACTTATTCTACTTAGATTCTTCATTGAAGTGTTCCTAACTTGCCCTTTATCTCCAAGGTTCTCTTTTCCCAATTAACGACTCTCCTCTGTAATCTTTTTTTTTTTTTTTTATGTTTTTTATTTTTGAAAGAGAGTGAGAGAGAGAAAGAGAGACAGCATGAGCAGGGGAGGGTCAGAGAGAGAGGGAGGCACAGAATCTGAAGCAGGCTCCAGGCTCTGAGCTGTCAGCACAGAGCCCTATGGGGGGCTCGAACCCACGAACCGTGAGATCATGACCTGAGCTGAAGCCAGACGCTTAGCCGACTGAGCCACCCAGGCGGCCCTCCTCTGTATTCTAAAAACAGCGACCCGGACCCGGACTTGGGCAAAGTATATCACCTGTCTGTGTGCTCACTGAAGGACATCATCCCATTTGGTTGATGATACTGTGGAGAAGGAGGACAAGAACAAAGACATATCAGGGAACAGTCCATGTAATTTTAATTCGTTACATTTCTACAACAATGTGATTCTAGGCACATATGCTCACTCTTTTAATTTTGAGAAATAAGTAAAAGTAACCACATGCTACCAAGGACAATGCTGAGGCCTCCATATGTCAAACAACTTGTCTCAAGCCACTTAAATAGGCTATGTTTGACTGCAAGTCGCCCTGGATCTTATATTCTTTCTCCTTCCACATTTCATGAAGCTTATGAAATATTTTTTTAATGAATTAAATTCTTATTCACAAAGTTGTAAACCCCAAGTCTAGTGTTTCCTTTATTGTATTCATTGTATTATTTATAGTCCAAGAACAGGATATATTAAGTAGCCTCTGCTACCTAAAGAAACTTTCTAAAATATAGGTTATTGCTCCAGAGATCTCATTTGATAGCTGTGGCAGCTTTGATATATTTATTTCCCAATTTATTTCCTATTCCCCCAGGTTCCCTCGCTCGATCTCACTAGTGTTGGCCAACGGCTGTCAGTGTAGGCAATGTATGTCACTTTTATGTCAAAGAATATGAAAGTAGTGTAAGAACTCCATGCGTGATCTTCCTTGCCTCAGCAGCCAGAATATCCACCCTGGAGGAAGAGCCATCAGCCTGCGTCCCTGACTGATGTGTGGGGCAAGCACTCTGCAGATGATTAGCATGAATAAAAAATAAACATTGTGTGAAGTCACTGATGTCCAGGAGTTAAGTTGTTAGCACAACACAACCTAGACTATCAGGGCTAAGGCAGCATCAGTTGGCAAACGATAACTTGAACCTTTTAAAACAAATACATCTCCAATGGATTAGCTTTGTACCTATGCATACATAAGTACTGTACGCCTCTTTCCAAAGAGTAGGAGATTTCAAGCATCTACCTTTATGCAAGGAGTCTTGCCCCTAATAGATATCTGATTTTTCTTCCTGACATCCTAGAAGACTGGGTCAAGTCATAACGTTATTTGTAATACAGATTAGAGAGAAGGAATTTTAACTATTATAGTTTCAAGCCAGAAGCAAATTTGCCCCAGAGGCCCCTGATAGAACAATTAGTCTGCCAAAGAATTGCTGCTGATTTTAGAAATCAGAAGCCATATTATGACTATTGATGTCTTTGAAGTAGCAGGTAAAGTGATCTCTGCATTATTTAAATATCAAATACAGACTGAAAAATCTTTGTAACATCAGACAGTATTTCCACGGCCTGTGACAGATGATGCTTCTATTAGTTCAATTCAATAAATAATATTAATTGGTACCTATTCTGTATTAGAAATATCACAATGGATAAGATATGATAAGTTAATGATCCTCTCTTACCATGTAAGACTTTACAGTCTAGAAAGACAGTGAGACACATTAGAAAATAATTCCAAAACAAAATGACACATTACACAGGGAACATACATGAAGGGAAACATTACTCAGCCTGTGTGAGCAGGAGGAAAAGAGGAGGATAAGAGAAAGCTTCTTTAGGAAGGTGGCACCTATGCTGTGAATGATTAGAAGGAATTAGTCAGTTGAAGGGAAAAGAAATTTTAAATGCAGAGAACAGCATGAACAGTACCAGGAAGATTCAACATAATAGCCTGTTTTGACTGTAAGTAATCCAATACTATTAGATTATGACATGCAAAGCACAAACTATCAGGAGACCGGATTAGAGAGGCTTCCCATCATTTTATAATCAAATGGCACCACTAAAAGATTCTCTGAACAGAAATAATACAATCAAATTTATATATCAGGTAGATCACTCTAGTTACGATATGAAGGACACTTTGGAAGATATATATTTTTAAGAAAATAGTTTGGGGAGGTAAATAAACTTTACGAAACACTAACAAAATTAAAGATTTATTTAGAGCACACTGAAATTTGTTTCGTGATTTATTGAAACCATGTGTTATTCTCAGAATAGACTCAGACTAGGTGGCTATTATAATAATAATCACCTCCCCCCCATTACTTTGATTAGTTTAAATTCTGATAAAGTTTTTTTCTATACATACGTAAATATTTGATGAGCTACAATTGTTGAAGGGGTTAGACAATGTCAGCAAAGGAAAGTGAAATAGCAAATCCCAAGAATCTGATCATTGTCAAAAGCAAACTGAATAATTCAGTCTTCTACCATGATGTTTTCTTACTCTTTTTTTTTAGTCTTGTATTATTAATCCTATTCTGATTTTCTAGCTAGACACCACCATATGGCTACAAATATCTATATATGCTTTCTGAATAAGTCGTAGAAAATAATACATTTCATAAGGCAATCTTTAGAATATGACAGTAAGCAATTAGTAAGTGACTACTCTGAGGCCAAGAAAATATAACATGATATGAGACACTTAGAGGAAACGTATGTTGAAGCTGGAATGGAAATTATGATGTAAGACAGTACACGGAATGAACGTGGTAGATGACTTAACACAATTAAGAGTCCAGCCTGCCAGTTTTCCATTGTGACAAAGACTGGCTCATTGTTCCCCAAACTCATTCCCCTTCCCACCTTGGTACAAACCACATAACATTTACCAGCTTCTCCTGCAGTTTTACCAAGTTAACTGCAACGGAGTTGATGTGCATTGTTTCTGTTCTTGGCCCGTTAAAAATTAAAATCAAAGGCCCTTCCTACCCCTTATCGTCCGAATGAATCCAGTGGGCACAACTGAAGTCGCCTGAGCGCTGGATGACAGTGGAACCACTAACTAGGAGGCAGCTGTGCCCTCTGCTGAGTACCCGATTTGGATTTTTTTTTTTCTCTTTGGTAGGTGGCAGGTTTAGTAAGCAAAGGAATTTACCTATGAGTGTGTCTAGGGCAGCAGGAAAACAAACATACCTTTGGCCTGTCGCATCTTAAAAGAGCTCACCCTGCTGGATTTTACATAACCAAGAAATGAACTTCAGCTGGGTTAAATCACGAATCACTAGGGTTTGGGTACCTGTTTGTTAAAATAGCTAGTATCAAATGCCCTAAATAACATAGGTGCTGCAGTAAGAGTACATGAGTGATGAGAGGACCCATCCTTCCCTCCAGAGTACATGTGTGCATGTGTGTGTTTGTATCTGCGAGTGTCTTCGTTACACAGCTAATATGTTATATATTTTCATACATAGTTACATACACATCAGCAAGATTAATGTAGAAGTTGAATATTAATGACTAATGTATTGGGAGAACCCACTATAAATTATTCATTGATATGAAGACAAGAATATCCTTGTATGATGTGTGCATTTTTCCCTGTGAAAATAGACACATGTGTTCAGATGTTTCTTTGGAGAGAATGGCATAAGAATGAGAGAGAATGAAAGAGCTCAGGAAGATAGACACCAGTGGTTGCAGGCATAATTACTGAGAGCTTGCCAGAAAGATTCAAGGAAAGAGACTTTGGGTTTGTAATAAACTATAACTAATCATATTTTGGGGGGGTGAAAAATAAAGACAGCCAAAATACTGAATTCTCAAAGGAGAGTAAGAAATATATACACTTAAGTTTGAAGACAATGTACTAAGATAGGGAGGGCAAGAAGGAAGGAAAGGCTGTGATTAAAATACCATCATGGGGCACCTGGGTGGCTCAGCTGGTTAAGCATCCAAATTCAGCTTAGGTCATGATCTCACGGTTTCTAGGTTCGAGCCCCGAATCAGGCTCTGTGCTGCCAGCTCAGAGCCTGGAGCCTGTGTTCAGATTCTGTGTCTCCCTCTCTCTCTGACCCTCCCCTGCTCACACTGTCTTTCTCTCTCTCTAAAAAATAAAATAAAGCATTAACAAAATTGTAACAAATAAATAAAATACTATTACCATGCACATTACACCAAGATAGTGAGCACTGTTTTCTACATAATTTTGTTATCTTTATGAATCTATTGTTGACTTTGAAATATCATAACATTAATAAATCTAAACAAGTTTATTTATGTATCTGATTTTCCATACTTCTTTTCAGTTGTTTCAGTTTAGAAGAGTAATAATAATACATTATTTTTTCCACTAGGATGTGGGTAGAGCACATCCCCTACCAGGATGTCCCTTTGCACTATCGTTATTTTAATTGACAGATGTCTGGGAGTTATTTATGTTGGCAAGTAGAGTATTTTCAGTAGAGACATTGAGAAGTAAATGGATTAAAGAACCAGTTACAGATTAAAATATAAAGGGGACTTGGTGATTAACTGAATATAGTTGAACAAGGATAAAAGAAATATAAGATTATATCCATACTTTTTACTTGAATGACTTGATGTTTGGTGGTATAACTTAGATATCTTAAGAAGAAGAACAATTTTTGTCAGATACATGATTTCACTGCTGGACACAATGAAATTCCACTGTTTGTGAGGAATACAAGCGAAGGTGTCAAAAATTAGAAATGGATATAAAACTTAGAGCAGGAAAGTCTGAGCGGAAAATATGCATTTGTTATACATAAAAGTATAAGTGGTAAGTATAGCAATGGGAAAGGATTTTATCACCTGTGAATGATGTCAGAAAGACTTTAAAAAGTTTCAAGCAGAAATACCAGCGTTGAAGACATGGAAGAGCAATGATGTATTCACAAAGGTTAAATAAAGTTAAGAGAATACCAAATGTTGGTCAGGATGTAGAACAACAGAACAGTAGGAACTCCCACATAATAAAAGAGAAACGTGGTACATTAATTTAAAAATTCATCGAGACGCCTGAGTGGCTCACTCAGTTAAGCATCTAACTTTGGCCCAAGTCATGATCTCACAGTTCATTGAGTTCCACCCTCATGTCAGGCTCTGTGCTCAGAGCTTGGAACCTGTTTCAGATTCTATGTCTCCCTCTCTCTCCCTCTGCCCTTCTCCCACATGCATTCCATCTGTCTCTCTCTCAAAAATAAATAAACATTAAAATAGAATAGAGTAGAATAAAAATTCAGGCATGCCTAGGTGGCTCAGTTGGTTAAGCATCCCCATGACTCTTGATTTCAGTCATGTCATGATCTCATGGTTGGTGAGATCCAGCCCTGTAAGAGCTACGCACTGACAGCACAGGGCCTACTTGGGATTCTCTCTTTCCTTCTCTCTCTGCCCCCCACCCATCTCAAAATAAATTTTAAAAAACATTTAAAAATTCAATTTAGAACTATTTAGTAAATATGACATAATTTAACAATTGCTATTATAAATATATACCTAAATGTTTATGCACATGTACCAGATGACATGCATAAGAACATTTATATCAGTATTGTTTATAAAAGAAAAATATGAAAATATTCCAAGAGCTCATCTATAAGAAAATTAATAATGCATAAAATTTCAATAACTTATAATAGTAAAAATTAATTACAGTTTCAAGATAAATTATTCTTAAATTATATTGAGTAGGGAAAAAAGAGATGAATACATGGAGTATGTTATCATCAACACAAAATTGAAAGCATGTAAAACTCAGTATTTTGATACATATATACATATATAGAAAAACTGTAATGAAAAACAGAACAAGAATCACAAATATCAGAATGATAGTTAACTTTGTTGGGAAAGAGAAATATACAGAGAACACATTGTTTTATATTAATTATTAAAAAATGAGAGCACATTGTAAAAATGAAATAGGAAGATTAGTTAGAACTCACAAAGAAAACTGAAAGAATGCTACCAGAGAAGGAAGACAAAGAGTTGGAGAACACTACTGGGTAAGCAATGCCCAGAGGACGGCAACATTGTGAGATGAAAGAGTAGTTGACTGCCAAAACTTGGTACTGAAGCAATGAAAATAAATCAGAAAATGATTAAGTTATTTAGCATCAGAGAGTAACTGGTAATACCAACTAGAGTAAATTCAATAGACTCAGGGAACTGGAAGCCAGAATGAATTATTTTGAGGAACACATAGAAGGTGAAGAAATGGGAAGACAAGAATCCAAAGGGTAATGATTCTTACTGGAGGGTTTAAAATATAGATGTTTAAAATTGGAGTATTTTTCCGAGACAAAGAGAGATAAATTAATACAGGAGCATAAAATAAGAATTCGAGAACTGAATGATAAATCAAATGGAACAATATCCATATCATAGGAATTCCTGAAGGAGAAGAAAGAGAGAAAGACACTGAGGGGGTACCTGAACAAATTATAGCTGAGAACTTCCCCAATCTGGGAAAGGAAACAGACATTGAAATCCAAGAGGCACAGAGAACTCCGCTCAGATGTAACTTGAATCAACCTTCTGCATGACATATCATAGAGAAACTAGCAAAATATAAGGACAAAGAGAATTCTGAAAGCAGCTAGGGATAAAAGGGTGCTAACATCCAAAGGGAAACCTATCAGAGTAGTTATAGAACTATCTACTGAAACTTGGCAGGGCAGGCCAGAAAGGAAAGGCAGGAAATCTTCAATGTGATGAACAGAAAAAATATGCAGCCAAGAATCCATTATCCAGCAAGCCTGTTATTCAGAATAGAAGGAAAGAAAAAGGTTTTCCCAAATAAACAAAAATTGAAAGAATTCGCCACCACTAAACCACCCCTACAAGAAATCCTGAGGGACTCTATGAGGTAAATGTTGCAAGGAACACAAGGTACCAGAGACATTACTACAAGCATGAACCCTACAGAAAACACAATGACCTAAACCAATACTTTTCAATAAGAACACTGAATGTAAATAGACTAAATGCTCTAATCAAAAAAACATAGAGTAGCAGAATGGATTTTTTTTAAAAATCCATCTATTTGCTGTCTACAAGAGACTCATTTTAGACCTGAAGACACCTTCAGATTGAAAGTAAGGGGATGGAGAAATATCTATCATGCGACTGGAAGTCAAAAGAAAGCCAGAGTAGCCATACTTATATCAGACTAACTGGACGCTAAGTAAAGGCAGTAACAAGAGATGAAGGGCACTATGTAATAATTACAGGGTCTATCCATCAGGAAGAACTAACAATTATAAACATCTATGTGTCGAATTCAGGAGCACCCAAATACATAAAACAGTTAATCACAAACAGAAATAATCTTATTGATAAGAATCTGCTAGTTGCAGGGGATTTTAATACTCCACTTACAGCAATGGATAGATCAACTAGACAGAAAATCACTAACAAAAGAATGGACCTGAACGATATACTGGAACAGATGGATTTGACACATATATTTAGAACTCTACATCCTGAGGCTATGGAATTAACTTTCTTCTCGAGTGTACATGGTACATTCTCCAAGACAGACCACACACTGGGTCATAAAGCAGCCCTCAATAAATATAAAAGAATTGAGATCATACCATGCACACTTTCAGATCACAATGCTATGAAACTTGAAATCAATCACAGGAAAAAGTCTGGAAAACCTCCAAAAACATGGAGGTAAAGATCATCCTACTAAAGAACAATTGGGCCAATCAGGCAATTAGATTTAATATTTAATTTTAAATATTAAAATATTATTATATTATATTTAAGATTTACTATATTAAACAATATATGGAAGCAAATGAAAATGAAAATATAACAATCTAAACTCTTTGGGATGCAGCAAAGGCAGTCCTAAGAGGAAAGTATATTGCAATCCAGGCCTACTTCAAGAATATAGAAAAAGCACAAATACAAAATCTAACAGCACCTAAAGTAACAAGGAGGAGAGCAGCACCCAAACCCAGCAGAAAAAGAGAAATAATAAAGATCAGGGCAGAAATAAACAATATAGAATCCAAAAAAACAGTTGAACAGATCAATGCAACCAAGAGTTTATTGGGGGGGGGTTGTTTTTTTTTAATGTTTTATTTATTTTTGAGAAAGACAGCGTGAACAGGGGAGGGTCAGAGAGAGAGGGACATACAGAATCTGAAGACATTATCCAGGTTCTAAGCTAGCTGTCAGCATAGAGCCTGACACGGGGCTCGAACCCATGAACCATGAGATCATCATGACCTGAGCTGAAGTCGGATGCTTAAATGACTGAGCCACCCATGCACCCCAGGTTTTATGAAAAAATAAACAAAATTGATAAACCTCTAGCCAGGCTTCTCAAAAGGAAAGGGAGAGCACGCAAATAGAAAAAATCACAAATGAAAATGGATCTATTACAACCATCCCTCAGAAATACAAGCAATTATCAGGAAATACTAAGAAAAATTAAATACCAACAAACTGGAAAATCTAGAAGAAATGGACAAATTCCTAAACACACATGCACTACCAAAATCCAAACAGGAAGAGAGAGAAAATCCTAACAGACCATAACCAGTGAAGAAATCGAATCCGTTATCAAAAGTCTCCCAACAAATAAGAGCCTGGGGCCAAATGGCTTCCCAGGGGAATTCTACCAGACATTTTAAGCAGAGTTAATACCCATTCTTCTAAAGCTATTCTGAAAACCAGAAATAGAATGAAAACTTCTGGACTCAATCTATGAAGCCAGCATCACTTTGATTCCCAAACCGGACAGAGACCCAGCAAAAAAAGACCACTACTGGCCAATATCCTTGATAAATACAGATGCAAAAATACTCAACAAGACACTAGCAAATTGAATTCAACAACATATAAAAAGAATTATCCACCATGATCAAGTGGGATTCACTCCTGGGTTAGAGGGCTGTTTCAAAATTCACAAATCAGTCAATGTGATACATCACATTAACAAAAGAACATATGATCCTGTCAATAGATGCATAAAAAGCATCTGACAAAATACAGCATTCTTTCTTAATAAAAATCCTCGAAAAAGTCAGAACTGGACCCACAAACGTATGGCCAATTAATCTTTGACAAAGCAGGAAAGAGTATCCGATGGAAAAAAGACAGCCTCTTCAACAGATGGTGCTAGGAGAACTGGACAGCAACATGCAGAAGAATGAAACTAGACCACTTTCTTACACCATACACAAAAATAAACTCAAAATGGATGAAGGACCTCAATGTTAGACAGGAGACATCAAAACCCTCCAGAATAAAGCAAGAAACAACCTCCTTAACCTCAACTGCAACAATTTCCTACTCAACACTTCCCCAAAGGCAAGGGAATCAAGAACAAAAATGAACTATTGGGACATCATCAAGATAAAATGCTTCTGCACTGCAAAGGAAACAATCAAGAAAACTAATAGGCAACCAACAGAATGGGAAAAGATAGTTGCAAATGACATATCGGATAAAGGGTTAGTATCCAAAATCTATAAAGAACTCACCAAACTCCACACCCAAAAAACAAATAATCCAGTGAAGAAATGGGCAGAATACATGAATAGACACTTCTCCAAAGAGGACATCCAGATGACCAATAAACACATGAAACGATGCTCAGTATCACTCATCATCAGGGAAATACAAATAAAAACTACACTGAAATACCACCTCACGCCAGTCAAGAGTGGCTAAAATTAACAAATCAGGAGACTATAGATGTTGGTGAGGATGTGGAGAAACGGGCACCCTCCTATACTTTTTGTGGGAATGCAAACTGGTGCAGCCACTCTGGAAAACACTGTGGATGTTCCTCAAAAAATTAAAATAGAACTCCCCTATGACCCAGCAATAGCACTGCTAAGATATACCCAAGGGATACATAAGTGCTAACGCATAGGCGCACATGAACCCCAATGTTCACAGCAGCACTTTCAACAATAGCCAAACCATGCAAAGAGCCTAAATGTCCATCAACAGATGAATGGATCAAGAAGAAGTGGTGTGTGTGTATATATATATATATATATATATATACACACACACACACACACATATATATATATGTATACACACACACACACACACACACACACAATGGAATACTACATGGCAATGAGAAAGAATGAAATATGGCTATTTGTGGCAATGTGTCATGCTAAGTGAAATAAGTCAGGCAGAAATGGACAGATATCATATGTTTTCACTCATAAGTATAACAGGAGAAACTTAACAGAGGACTATGGGAAAGGGGAAGAGGGGGAAATAGTTGAGGAGAGGGAGGGATATAAACTAGGAGAGACCCTTGAATACTGAGAACAAACTGAGGGCTGATGGGGGAGAGGGAAAGTGGAACGAGAGTGACGAGCATGGAGGAGGGCACTTGTCGGGATAAGCACTGGGTGTTACATGGAATCCAACTTGACAATAAACTACAAAAGGAAAAAAAAAAGAAAAAAGAAAAAAATAAAGAATGCTGTAGAATAAAGAAACAAAATAAAATAAAATAAAACAAAATAAATTGGAGTGCCTTGGACTTCCCTAAGTGTTTATTAGAAGAAGCACAGAATGGGGTGGGACTCAAAGGTATGGGAAATAGGGGCACTGGGGTGGCTCAGTTGTTTAAGTGTCTGACTTTGGCTCAGGTCATTATCTTACAGTTTGTGAGTTCGAGTCCCACATTGGGCTCTGTGCTGACAGCTCAGAGCCTGGAGCCTGCTGTGGATTCTGTGCTTCCCTTTCCCAATGCCCCTCCCCAACCCATGTCCTGTCTCTGTCTCTCAAAAATAAATAAATGTTAAAAAAATATTTTTTAAGTATGGAAAGTAAAAAGATTAATTTTCTTAAAATTTTTAAATTTATTTTTGAGAGAGAGAGACAGAGTATGATAAGGGGAGGGACAGAGAGAGAGAGATACAGAATCTGAAGCAAGGTCTAAGCTCTGAGCTGTCAGCACAGAGCCAGACATGGGGCTTGAACTCGTGAACCATGAGATCATGACCTGAGCCAAAGTCCGGACGCTTAACTGACTGAGCCACCCAGGTGCCCCCCAAAGAGATTAATTTTTAAAGCCAGTGAATTGGTTGAGAGAGCATAAATGATAATGATCTGGATTACAGGTAAGAAGCTTCAGCTTCTGGCCTTAACAAACAAGACTCTGCTATACTGACTTTTCAACTCAGAACAGACTTGAAAGCTGAAAACAAACAAAAAAATATTTGAAGACTTAAAAGAGGATTTAAAAGAGTCAGGATTTGCGAGTTGGGCATTTGCTGGTTCCCAGCACAGGAAATAGAGTTGAAGCAAAATTCAGCAGCGTAGGCCTTACAGTAGCCTCATGGGACTCCAGATACAGTAGTTAGAGCTCAGAGGTATTAAGCCAAGATCCCAGAGTCGAGAAAAATGCCCAATGTGTTCCCTTCTAAGTGCTTGACCCAGCAGACAGACTAGCTGGGTAGCTGCAAAGGTGAGCAGAAACTTCAGGAAGCTCATAGTGTTTGGGAGACAAAGGTAGGGATCTAGAACCAAACGGGTAGAAGAAACTTGGTAACAGCTCCAGACTTTTGGTGGAAACTCAGAAGTTAAACACTAGGATAAGGCTTATTTTAGGAATAAGAGGAAACCATCTGCCACACTCAATCCCCACGATATCTGCTTTCCAAGAATTTATTTTTAATCCCTCTCTGGAGAAAAAAATTATCATCCTGACCCTCTAAAATTACCCATACTCAGTGGTTGGTGTTCAATAAATACTGCGAGGTTTGCCAAGAAGAATGAAAAAGCAATCTTCCCTCTCTCTACATGACATAGAATAAAGAACCAATAAGTGATCCTGGTATTTTTCAGACAGGAATGTTTCTTTAAACTACAAAATATTGGGGTACCCCTGGACGGCTCGGTCAGTTAAGCATCTGACTCTTGGTTTCAGCACTGGTCGTGATCTCACAATTCATGAGGCTGGATTCCGTGCTGGGCTCTGCCCTGGCAGCACAGAGGCTGCTTGGTATATTCTCTCTCTCTCTCTCTCTCTCTCTCTCTCTCTCTCTCTGCACTTCCCCCCTCAAAATAAATTAAAAAATAAACTTTAAAAGCATAAAGAAACCACAAAATATTTAAGAAACCAGAGAAAACATGAGTAATTTTATTAGAGAACATGAGTAAGAAAAGACTTACAAGGGAAAACATGAAATATTTGCAATAACTTATTTTAAAAACTGGCTTTGCCACAACACAGAAGTAGATTACTAAATTAAAAGGTAGAACAGGAGAGAAAACAGAGATTGGAACATAAGAAAACAGAAGAAAGAAATACAAGACAGGGTAGAAAGACACATAGGGAGCTAGCTGAGTCCTCACACAGACAGGAGAAAGAAAATGGAACAGGTAAAATGGTTTGAAAAATTACTGGCAGATAATTTTCAAATATGATCATAGATATCATCCCAGAGATCTAAAAAGTCAACAAACAGTAACCAGGCTAAATGCAAACAAAACAAAACACTTAGGTACAGCATTAATGCTCACAGCAAAGAAAAAGTCCAAAACTGGAAGAAATTAGTAATGTAGTGATGAAATCAAAACAGCAGTTTCTTTTATCGGATGACACTGACTCCCCAGGGCATAAGGGGAGCTTCTGGTAGACTGGTAACAATCTACTGTTTTTAACTGGGGTCGTTATTAAACTGGCATATCTAATTACATATCTAACTGGACATTCTGTTATTTTTTACATATGTCACACTTCTATGAAAATTTAAGATAAAAGCCCATGAATTTTTTGTTTTGAAATTTGACGAGATGATTTTAAAATCTGTAGAAACCCATGGGCTAAGGGTAGCTAAAATACATTTGAATAAAGAGAACAAGGTAGAAAAACCTGCTGTACCAGATATCAGGGCTTATTATAAAACTGCAGGAATGAGGTATTTTTCAGGAATAAACAAACCAATCAAAAGAACAGAGTAAGGGCTCCAAATAGCCCCATGCACATATGGCTAACTGACATGTGATAAAAGTGGGATGGCAAAACAACTGGGAAAAAACAGTTGGGAACATCAGTTGTTCAACAAAATAATTATGCTGGGACAATACGATATAGAAAAACAAAATTAGGAAACTGACCTCTATCTCACACTCTACACAAATTTTAATTTTGGATTATAGCAAAGCAAATTGTAAAAGGAGAAAAATTAAGCATCTAGAGGTTAATATAGAAGACTATTTTATACTGGGCAATCAAAAAGAATGAAATCCTGCCATTTGTAGCTACCTGGATGGAACTAGAGGGTATTATGCTAAGCAAAATTAGTCAGAGAAAGACAAATATCATATGACTTCACTCATATGAGGACTTTAAGATACAAAACAGATAAACATAAGGGAAGGAAAGCAAAAATAATATAAAAACAGGGAGAGGGACAAAACATAAGAGACTCTTAACTAGGGAGAACAAACAGGGTTACTGGGGCGGGGGATGGGCTAAATGGGGAAGGGGCATTAAGGAATCCACTCCTGAAATCACTGTTGCACAATCTGCTAACTAACTTGGATATAAATTATATAAAAAAGGAGAAGAAGATTTTAATGTCTTAGAGTAAAAAACTAGTAAACAGAACAACAGTGACAACACCCAATAAAAAATAAAATATTGGTCAACTTAACCATATTAAATTCTTATGTGTTATTTATTAAAAAAAAAAAAAACTCAAGAGACATAGCTAGTGATTCACAAAAGGATGGACGATATGTGTACTATATATCCACAAAAGAATTGCTTCCAGAATATAAAAATATCACCTGTAGACAAGAAAAAGACAAGCCATCTCGCAACAAAATAGATTGAATATCTGAATATCTTTCACAGAAGAGTGTATAAAAATGGCCAATAAGTATAAGTGCTCAATCTCCCTAGAAAAGTAAGAATTGGAAGTTAAAAGCATATTGAGATACCACTACACATCCCTCAGAATGACTAAAAATAAGAAAAGAGCTGATGCCGGTGAGGCTGGGCACCAGTGACAGCTCTTACAATCTGGGAGGGGTATAAATGTATACAGTTCCTTCGGAAAATAATTTTATATTACCTACTAAGACTGAATAACGTCATACCCCAGACCCATCCTTCCATTACTCTATATCTACCAATGTGAAAGCATACATATATGCATAAAATAAATGGACAAATATTCATTATTATTCACAATATCCCCATATGGAGGAAATAACTTGTATATTTTCCAGAGCATATATAAATTGTGCTATTTTTATATAACTCAATGCTATACAGCAACACAAATGAGCAAAGTACATTAATTTCACACACACACACACACACACACACACACACACACACAAACTGTTGCATGATTTCATTTATATAAAATTTAGAAAACAAGCCAAATCATAGTGCTTAGCATGTGGTATAACCAAACCATTGCACATAAATGACTCCTGTACAGATAAGTGTGGAGCTGCCTCTGGGTTAAAGGAAAGGATGAGAGAAACTTCTGGGTCCCGGGAAGCCTTCTATTTCTTGAACCGTATGATGGAGGAGTTTGCGATAAATCCTTGAACAGCACGTATTCGTTTGTGTGCACATGTATGTGTATGATTTCTCTATACTTGTGTTATTTGTACAAAGTAGTTAAATGAATAAAAATTGTAAAATAAAATTAGTTAATATACATTGGAATTACTTTATGTGAAATAAAGACAGAGTTATAGCTTTCTCTTTTCATTAACGTTATTGGTTTCAAAAAGTTTATTATCACCTATTACACATTTTCATAATAATTTTTATAAGATAACCAAATGTAAAGAACAATTTAAGAATGTGTGAACAAGGTGGTTTTCTTGGACCTTATAATAGGTGTAACAGAAAAGTGTACTTTCTGACCAAGCAGGCATAAACTTTTCTTACACACAAGAAAAGTGTGTTCGGCCACACATTTGCTGTTCTGACCACTGCAAAGTGAAATGAAACAAGCTATCCCGCTTTTTCTCCACCTGTTAAATCAGCTTATAAAAAGTACCTAGTTCACTCTGGAGATTATCTAAGAGTATACGGTTTTCAAAACAAATCCTGAAACATGTTGGATCCACGAAGATAACAGCCGCATAAGTCAGTGATGATTTTTACAATGCTTGACAAAGAAGTTACTGAAACTTACTCCGGGAGTCAACATTTGAAAAGGCAAAACTATAGCTATTAAATCACCAGGCATGTGGCTAGAGTGGTTTTCCAACAGTAATTTGAAGAGAATTCTTCATTAAAATATTTCTGGGGTTGGCAGCAAAAATTTGGTGTTCACAGTCTCTGAATCCATAGAAACCACACTTTATTATTTGACGTATGCTGATGCTTACTGTACCTTATGATACTTGCCTCATAATGTTCCTCCGAAAGAGATATATTAGAAATTTTATAATAAAACATATACACACTATAGAGCAAAAGTAAAAGGGAGCAACTATATAGGGGAAGGAATGAAAAAGTTTAAGAAGGGCTGATATAATCACTATAATTAAATATTAAATGCTCCATTGCCACGCTGAGTGTAATACATTGTAAGAACATTTGTTTCCAAAAGTATTCATGCGACTGCTAAGCACACTGTCAAAACCCTCTACAACCAGTTATGGGAGAAGCTTACTTCACTCTCTTCTGCGTAAATTAGAGCACAAGGATTCATGCATCGGGTGTAGGAACTAGTTCATAGGCCAAGCTACTGTACCTGATTTGTTTTTGTTTTGTTTTTTAAGTTTACTTATTTATTTTGAGAAAGAGAAAAAGGGGGGGGAGTGAGAGAGAGAGCATGAATGAGGGAGGGGCAGAGAGAGGGAGAGAGACAGAGTCCCAAGCAGGCTCCACACTGTCACCGTAGAACTGGACACGAGACTCAGACTCCCAGACCGTGAGATTATGACCTGAGCCAAAATCAAGAGCTTGAACTACCAATTCCCCCATACCTGATTAGTTTTATCACAAAGCAAATTATCATTTTCTTCAGTCTCCTTTTTCTCTTCAATCAAATGAGGAAATTATTCTTCCTATCCTTAATAATGTATGATTTGGTTATCTTGCATCAAAGGTCAGAAACTTTTTTTTTTCGGTCAAGTTCCAAGGAGGCAGTATTTATACAGTTTCTGTGGCAACTAGTCAACTCCAATATTGTAGAGTGACACATGGTTCACATGGGGCTTTTGTACTATGTACTGTCTAAGAAACTACTACAACTAAGTGGTTTTTGAGTATTCAATGGGAATTTTCCACATTAGGAAAGCAAGTAAATACGCCTAACATTTCTCTTTAGACTATAGTTTGTCAGATCTCTGAAGTAAATACAGAGAAAACATAATGCCATACTATATAGGTATAACTGGACACTACAGTAATATTACCTTTGAAATTCTTCATTATTGGGTCATAATTTTACCTATGTGTTTTGGCTATTCAAACAAACCAGTAAAAAGAAACAATGAGTAACCTTCGTTGAGTAAATTAAAGAGAAATGAATTTCAATAGTAAAACTCAGTAAAGATACTTCAAATAGTAAGACAGAAACCCTGATTAAAATTCTTCAACAGTTTAACCAACCAAATTCTGATTAAAGAGCCATATACTTAAACACATTTTGATTACAGTTACCAAGTGATTTCACATATATCACCTATTGGCTTTGCAAAAATCATTTCCAAAATGTGAAATGTTGATTTTGTACGGATTATTTCTCTCGGGTAATGTAACCCCCTTTGTACAAATTCAGGATGCTTAGCCTTTATGGCATTCTGTAAGCAGGGCCCATTAGCCTATAGTTTTCCTTGCATTCCTCACTTATTCTATCATACATAATTTATACTGTTGTTAAGTATTTATTGACTGATATCGCCTCTTGCTATTGAAGACTTATAGCACCAACCATCCAGAGTTTAGCATTCTCAGAGTAATAGTAAGAACAAAGTTAATGCACTAGAAAATTTTACAAGAAACATACATTGCTTCTGTACAATCAGTGTTTGGGGTATTCTTCTTTTATAAAATCCTATCTAATACAATTCTTTTTGAAGACTGGTTCACACAAAGGCTCATTCCCAGAAGTTACCTTTTTGATATATGCTGAGGCATTTGATTCACTAGATTTGTATTTTCTTGCGACTACTTTAATCCAGACTATGTAATCATTCACTCCTCAGTTGTGGCCTATAGGGCTTAGAGTTGGCTTTGTCCAATGGATTGGTGAAGTTCTTTCACAAAGAAACTTGGAAATAAGTGCAAAAGGAAGTGTGCTTCAAAGGGAGACATTCTTTCAAAGCTGATCATACCAACAGTGCTACCATATGCTAACATTACAACATATGATTGTATAAACAATGAGAAATTTAATAAATCATCTTAAGATAGAGTAAGTAGCACATTTTGTCCAACAACTGGCACTGTTTGAAATCAATATATGAGTTGGTAAGATACAGGTCAAATTAAGTAATATGCTGTTTAGCCAACGATGAAATGTCGAGACCAGTGACACTGGCTGTCCAACCAAACAAAAATAACAATTTTAAACAATTATCACAGTACTTTGAATAAGAATAATAGAAAAGTAATAACTCTTGCCATTCATTTTGGCTGTTATGAGCCAATCACCATGTTAAATCTTTTTTACATATCTAATTTTATTGTATTCTTGTTATAACCATGTGAAACAACACAATACTATTATTTTTCTTACAAGTGGAAGAAACAGACTCAAGGAGAGTAAAAACATTTGTCCAAGATCACAGTGTCTGTAAGTGGCTCAGAGCTTTCAGATTACAAATTCTATATTCTTTTTTCCCCCAGCTTTATTATATATATATTATAGTTGGCAAATAAAATTGCATATGTTTACAGTGCACATGATGATTTCATATAAACATACATTGTGAAATTATTGCCACAATCAAATTAACAAATCCATCACCTCAAACAGTTATGAGTGTGTGTGTGTGTGTGTGTGTGTTATGAGAATGCTCAAGATCTAATTTCTCAGCAAATTTTAGCCACACAAGATTATTAACTATAGTTATGAGTCTATACATTAGATTCCCAGAATTATTAGTCTTATAACTGAAAGTTTGTACTCTCTGGCCATTATCTCTTCAGTACCAGTCCCTGGCACCACCATTCTACTCTCTGTTTCCATGGGTTTTATTTTTTTAATTTTTTTAGATTCCACATATGAGTGAGATCATACAACATTTGACAACATTATGCTAAATGAAATAAGCCAGACAGAGAAAGGCAAATTCTATATTATCAATTCCTAATACTAGAAATTAAAAATGAACAAAATGTCTCAGTTTGGGCAATACATTATATGGTCAGTCTAGCTAAATGCATCCTTTGAAAGCATTTTGTGTAACACATGAATTTTACACATAAAATTCAGCCTCAAAGAGATGATGATTTCTCTATGATCTCATAAGTAGTTATTCGCAGCACACTCTGAAAATTCTATGCATTCAACCTTCCAAAAATACTACTGGAATTCATTTTAGCAATTCAACGGGCATTTGATAACAGCCTACTTCATGCAAAGCTCTGTGCCCGTCACTATGAATACAAAGATGAAGACAAGTTTCCCACTGCCTGTAGGCAAGTGAGGATAGTATGAGGAAACAAGATAGATGTCAAATGCACCACGTGGAGAATCACCTGCCAGACTGATGACTGGAGGACTGAAGATGAAACAAGATGGTAAGCTAGAGAAAATGTCACCAATCATACAGTGAACACAGCACACTGCCTTGGAACTAAATTCAGAAACTGGAAGTTAAAATGGTTTTTAACTTTGATGTTTTAAAGACAAGACTTAAAAGCTTTCTCACTATACAAATATACACAAAACAGTAACTATGTGAAGTGATGGCTATGTTAACTTAGTAATGATAATAATCTTACAAGGTCTGTATGTACCAAGTCATCATGCCATATACTTCAAACATATACAATGTCATTTGTCAACTATACAAATAATTACACAAGGACTATATTCTTTACAACTTCTGAATTCTCAGTAAATGTATTGATCCATTTTTTACTGCCTCTGACAAATATTCAGCAATATGTCAATTAAAAAGGCACTATCATTTGATGACTTCTAAAATAACTCTATGGATGTTCTCTCTCTACTATTTAGTGAACACTTTGTGGCTAATGAACATAGTCATTTCTACTTTTAGACTCATTAGGTTACCTAGAAAATATATATATATATTATAAAGTAGCAAGCTAAATTAAGGAGGTGACACATTTTCTGGGATACTTCCTAGTACTAAGACACCAGTTGAGTACCATAATGCAAGACAATACTAACATCTAAATACACATCTAAATCTAGGTTATACTGATTGGCTCTTATGTAATATTTTTGGGATAATTTCAATAGAATTATACTTGCACTATATCCGGCAATACAGAGCAGAGTAGAATATAAGAAAACATTACTGAAACAGTTTGTCTAAAGGCAGTTTAGCAAAGGATGAAAATAATGAGCAACTAAGTCAGCTTGATCTGGGTTTGAATATCAAACTGAAACCTCTACCTCTCCTTACTACCTCACTCTGACATTAGGCAAGTAAGACCATTCTATAAGGTTTTGTGTCCATAGTTTTAAAGTGTAGATCTTGGGGCACCTGGGTGGCTCAGTAGGTCAAACATCCAACTCTTGATTTTGGCTCAGGCCATGATCTCACAGTTGTGGGACTGAGCCCTGAATCAGGCTCCTCACTGGGCATGGAGCCTGCTCAAGATTCTCTCTCTCCCTCTCCCTTTGCTCCACCCTGTGTACTCAAATGAGTGTGGGGGGGGGGGGGCACGTGTGTGCATGCACACATGCACGCGTATATGCACACACATGTGCACGCACGTGTACACATGCACTGTTTCCCTCTCTCAAAAATACAATGGAAAAAAATAAATAAAATGTACATCTTAATATAAATACCATACCATACTCCTGTTCTTAAGAGTAATTGAGAAAACAACAAAAAATAATCTATTGTGATTTCCAGCATGTAAAAATTCAATAAACTTTGGCATCATTTCTTAAAGGTCAGTTAGTCATACCAGGACCAAAGCTTTCAAAAATGCAACTGAGAGTATTCACAGTAAAATAAAATTAAAATGTGGCTGAGTACCTAATAATATGTTCTATAGTGCCCCAAATTCTAATAGTAATAAAGCAAGAATGGAAAAGAGTTGCTTGATGTTCATATTGAAATTTAGTGTCAGAGAAAAAAAAAAAACAGTGTATGGATAAAGGAAAGCTTTGGGAAGAACAAAAACAGATTGACCAGCCTTGAGGTGCCATGATCAGAGACAATATTCATTTGGGGGTAGTATGAAAAACTCTATAATACAAAGCTACACACAACTTCAATATATCCCCAAATAGCTGCAAAGAAAAGGGTAGCACTAATACACGAAATTGAAATCCTGGGCAAGCCTAGTTTGTGAGTGTCTCTTTCTGCATAATAGGGAATAGAGGAGGTGTCCAATTTACTTACTCATTTTCACAGGGGCCAAAAGCCAGCTGCCTTTTGATACAGTGTGGGAAAGCAGGGGACAGAGCGCTGAAGTCAGCTTGAATCGAAAGGATAATTTGCAAGTGTCTTCAACCCACAGGGCTAATTGTGGAGGGAGCGCTTCTTGCAGAAACAAAGGAAGTACAAACGAATAAGCAGAGGTGAAATGTCCTGCAGAAATTCCAGATTTGGCATGTTGACTACTACTGTGAAGTTTTATAAATTCCTAGTCCTGGTCGGAATGAGCAAGCTAAGTCTATTTGTAGAAAATGGAAGAGACTATTTTTCAACTGCCCACACCTCTCCCATCTTGTATGTAAGAGACATAGTGTTAATGGCCTTACTTACTCCTGTGAACAGCAAAGATAATGGATTTAAAAGTGATTTCGATTGAAGGGAAATTTTCAGTGGTCTTCGAAATGGAGCTAGAGGGATGATGTAAATTAAATTAGAAAAATATACACACATACACACATATATTTCATTCTTTACCTAATGTGTAACTTGTGTATTTTTTCATATCCGAATATAGTAGTTTAATAGCATGTAAGTGTAACTTATAAATATATGGACATGTATGTTGTAGGTACCTGCTCAAAATAACTTAGTGGTATGTCATCACTTCAACAGTATATCTTCAAAAGGCTTTGAGGTCAATTCTGTAGATATTGAATTTCACCACCAAGTCCCCACCATAGTCACAAATACA
The DNA here is from genome assembly GCA_004023785.1 of Mungos mungo. Lineage (NCBI taxonomy): Eukaryota > Metazoa > Chordata > Mammalia > Carnivora > Herpestidae > Mungos > Mungos mungo. The sequence goes on from PISW01006209.1 coordinate 95,160, forward strand.
TGGACTACCCTGGAGTTTTATCTGTTATTTTACAAAGATTTGGCAATATCTTCCCGGCTCAGTGGTTTCACCGGCTCAGCAGTATGGAGTTCAAGACAAAAATCCTGTATGCACTCCAGTGGTATTTTTCAGACCCCCATCCCAGTACGTGTTGCCATACACGGGTACCAGTTCAGTGGTACCCATGATAGCTTCTCGTCACGTGGCCTGTTACTCCGGCAGGCCTCAGCGATCTCAAACTCTCTCTTATTTCCTTCTGCTTCCTCCCACACTCACTCAATTCAGCTTTTTCTCTATCACCGACTTAAGAACATAGCTGTAAGACTTATCACATAATACTTTTATTTCCTTTCTTTATCCACAGTCTGCAATATACACATGCAACCACTCCTCTGCTTCTTCCCTTCCTTACACTGAGCTCCTCTTACTCTAATTATCATCAATATACGTAGAGTATTATTTATGTGTGTCCATTGCTCAGAAGACACAGTTAACGTCCAACATTTTCCAGCGTTTCCCACAGAGTCGTATCACCTCCCAGCAGAGAAGACAAGGACCCACGTATAGGACAGTTACAAAGTTTGTTGGGATAAAGAGTCAGCCAGAGAAACCGAACGGTAAGAATTACAGTACATGCCCCACTACAAAGTCAGGGATAACAAGCAGTCAGGAACGGATTTCATAGCTTTACTTACGAGTGCTTCAGAGAAAAGAGGAATTTTAGAATCTCTCACTTGTGTTTGGCAACTGCTCCATTAACAGGTATAGTGCAAAGAAATACGGATGGTGTGGATATACAGATATTCCAAGCGGATGGGAATGCAAGCTGTGGCACGTGGCTGTGCCCGTGACTGACAAGTCCTTGCTGTGACAGCACTGCTGCCGCCACCCTTTCAAACAAAGGGCGTCCCCTGGGATGTCTTGTCAACCCCTGGCATTCTGACACTGCAGTCTTCCAGAGCGCTGACTTGCCTAGTCGGCCTGCCCTCTGCTGACTTGGGGGCACTGGGTACAGATTTCTGAGGGGAGGGTTAAAATGGGGCTCTGCTCTGCGGTATGCTGGGCAGGGCAGTTTCCAGCTGCTCTTTCTCCCAAATAGAAAAACACAACCCATTTAATACAGGCAATAGTTTTCTGCCTTGGCTCTCACCAGACTCAAGATAAACAAGGCATGTCTCTTTTGGCCATGGGGCTCTTCATTTGCCAACATTATCCATGAATAACTTCTGATTTAAAAAATCTAAGAGCCGATGGTCATGGTGGGGGGCACTTGTGGGGAGAAGCACTGGGTGTTATATGGAAACCAATTTGACAATAAACTATTATAAAAAATAAATAAATAAATAAATAAATCTAAGAGCCATTAAGAACTATACTTAAATTTTGGTTATAAAATAAGTGATTTCCTACAGAACCCCCATTAAACATATATTAAGTACACTATAACTAAAAGTTTTGCAAACAAATTAATTAATAGCAAATTAACTGCATAAACACACACACACACTCACACACTCAAGCAGACACAAAATCATTTAAAGTTTAGGTTGTTAAAACAGATGCAAACATGGAATCTGCATTACTCACAGTCTACTGTCAAGTCTGCACGTAAAAGATATTGAAACTGTTTGAATGAAGGAAAACACAGGTCGGAAATAGGGAAATCCAAGGCTATGTTCCTGGTTCCGATAAGAGAGCCTGGGAAGCAGGTCTTCCCCTCTGTGGTTCATGTTCTCATCTAAAGGAAGGATGAACGGTGCCTGCCTCAAAGTGCTACTGTGAGTGAGGAGTCCATACAAGAACATGGTGTGTATTTTTCTTATGTTAATGAATGTAAAAGGTATCATATCTAGAAGCAAAAATATACTTTTCCTATTATTTCAGAATTTCCTCTGAAGCACCCAAGCTGAAAACCAAGAAAGATAAATGCAACCCTCCCATTTCCAAATAAATGTGCTGGACACATCAAAGGGAGATTTACTGGAAGAGAATAAAAGCAGCCCTCAGTCACTGGCCATATGATTTATCCCAACTATAAAAGAATAAAACGATATATTTGAAGAGGAGTTCATTCAAGCAGGAGAATGTATACGAGGAGAAAGAGTCTGTGTCATTTCCTTTCCCTGACTCATGCGGATATAAGCACTACCCACTAACACCCCAGCCAAGTGACGAGGCTCCCAAAGAAACATTCATTTGAGACGGGACCATCTCAAGAAACAGAGACCGTCACCTTATTCCACAACTGGACCTTTGTGAGCTCTCCTGACAATGAAAGGGTAAAGCACAGCGTGGTGAGGGAGGTCCTGGGACAAAGTAGCCTATGTCTCCCAGATTTGGAGACCTTCTGGGAAAGAGAGGTACATGAGATGGCTGCTTCTCACCTAGAGAAGACTAAATCCCCGAGGCTGGCTGGAGGAGACACGGAGAGGGGAAGGCTGTAGCAACAAGCTGCCAAGAGCTGTTTGCAAGGCAAGGGTGTACAATGTTTTCCATAGGACCCGGAGAGACTGAAGAAATAACTGTGTGACCTCTCTTAAAAGTGATCCCTGCAAAAGGACTGCTTGACTCAGGGAGGAAACTCCGGCAGAGAGAAGCTGGAGATGGTCCCCAGTGCATAAGAACAAAGGGTGTCAGGTCCTGGAAGAGGTTAAAATATGAATAGGAATTAGGTCACTGAAGAATCCTCTAAGACCCTCTAGAGAGTCAACTGTGAGATTAACAGAAAGAATGAGAGCCAAGTGATGAATTTCAACTGGAAAGTATTTTTGATCCTCTTGTTTCCATTGCTCCCTCTTCCAACTTTCCAGCTCCGCTGGAACCTGAAAAAGGATGTAGAGAGAAGTGGAATAAGAGGGAAGAACCAATCTCCGCTCACTCTCTGTGTGCAGACACCCAGGCCAACAATCAGGCCTGCGCGGAGGGGATGTAAAGATCACTGAATTGGGTTAAAAATGGAAGTGGTGATTCAATGTAATTTAGACTGGATTTTATTTTATTTAATTTACTTATTTTAATTTATTTTTAACTTGTATATTATTTTTATTTTTATTTTTATTTACTTATTTAAATAGTTATTTATTTAGACTGGATTTTAAAACCTAAAAAAATGAGACTATTCTTACACTTGAAAGGGACTAGAGAGCTATAAGATCTCCCTAAAATGTTGAGAGACAGGAGAAAAGATTCAACAAGGCATGTTTGAAGTCAATGGTAGAAAAAAATTTAAGTTGTACCATAACATACTAACAAGTTCAGTCCTATCAATACATGTACAAGTATCTATATCATCTATCCACCTATCCATCTATCTAAATAGATATTTATCTTTTTTATCCATGCATATACACACACATACAGTGTGAACATAAAAATTAGTATCTTACTATAGTGCATGTTTAATTTTTCAATGTGCTCCTTTACTGTTTCTTTGTAAAGCACCCGATTTACACGGAGAAGCACCCCTTTATCTACTCTGTCTTTATAGTTTGCATGAGTTTGACATCTTCCAATTCCAGGGCTGGACAGTGTCCCAGTTTTGTCCAATTCAGTATATTCTCTGTAATCTTGTCCATAGTGATTGCTTGGCAATAGGCATCTGATCCAAGTAAGACCAATCATAGTCAGTAAGGTCAAGTTCTAAAAACTTAGAAAAATAAGCTTTCCTGCTCTGGACTTGAAGTAAATAGAGTTATCAGCATGGAGCTGTTAAAAGGTAGCTTGTGACCTAGTGAAGGTAGCCTGCCTATGAATGTCATCAAAACCTAGACATGTACAGCAAAAACTGTCAAAAGAAAAAATTATTTGGTAACTTATGGATTACTTGAGATCCTGGATTCAGTTGTACCTGAAATCAAAACTAATTCTGTAGTTTTAAACTACCTAAACTGATAAATTCCTTTTCTAAATTAGTTTGAGTTGCTTCTTTTCCTACTTGAAATTAAAATGGTTCTTAGAAATATCTTCCTTAAAAGCTATGGATTTTTATGTGACTATGGTTGATGGTTGTTAGGAAAAAATATTAAGTAATGGCAACAGCAGAAATGTTAAGTGGTAGGGACTGATAAATCAGTAAAAAGTTCATTCCAGTTAAATGGGCACCATATTTTAAGGCCTTTGAAGGAACTTCTTTTATCTGCCACCTATAAGCTGTCCATGCATGAGTATTTTTAAATTGCATAATATTCTGCCCTATCCACTAAAAATATGCATTTTGTTTTAGGATTTGTGGGCAAAAGACATTTTTGGATGAGGATGCATTTTATTCCATAAGAAAAGTTGCCTTAGAGTTAAGAGTTATTAAATATATCACAAATTGTGTTGTCAAACATACTGAACCCAAGCAATTTAAATTTGATTTTCTGGCTGTTTTCAATATTGTTTTGATGTTTATAAACCAGGAAAATCAATAATCGACATAAGCCAATCTATGACGGTGTGATTATGTTTTGCCAGGCTGTGCCGGTAGAGAAAGTCAGAGCAGCACATGGGTAGGAAGGAGGCATACAGCAGTCCTGTCAGTTGAGCATAAAATTTGTAAATCCTCTTGCCGTTGGAGCTGAATGTGGAAAATAAAATTCTCCAGCTTTTCCCTCACACCCACTGATTTGAAAATACAAAATAAAATTCAGGAACATTAGATGAGTTTCTGCTAGTTATTTTCTGTGATTTATTATAAAAATATTACTAATTAAAAATATGGAAAATATAATACAGCAATATACATCATCCTTCATCCAAGTTATAGCTAGTATTTGCACAGTGTTTATTTTGGTGTAGGCACTGTTCTAAATACTTCATGTGTTTATGCATTTAATAAAATAATTTAGTAGAACAATTACTCTTATGATGTAACACTGATATTATCCCTCATTTTACAAAATTGAGGAAACTCAGGCATAAATAGGTCATGTACCTTACTTAAGTAAGTAATATATGACATAATGAGTCACAAAGATGAAGTGCTGACTAATTTCGATTTCCGTGTCTGTTCCACACTTCCTGTTTTGTTTTCTGCCATTTCATCCTCCTTCCAAATGGATGCCATTAATATGTTGACTTGATGGGTCCTTCTTACCTGCATTTACTTATTAAGAATTATAACTGACTGTGTATAATCCTTCTTAACTTATTTAACATTATTTTACAAGCTTTTTCAAAGTTATTATATGGTCCTTGTAACCATTTCAAGAGTATATTATACTCAAATGACTAGATGAGCCAATTAATTTACCTACTGCCGTATCTTGGGGCAAAGAATTGTCTTTAAATTTTCACAATTAAAAAAAAAACCAATGTTACTACAATAAACATATTTTTGGAATAAAGATTTTTCTTCATTTCAGTTTATTTCCTCAGGAAAGATTCCCAGACTGAGAATTGCCAGATCAAAGCATTAGTACTGGTTTGAATTGCATACTGCCAAAATGTTTATTTCAAGGGAATTGTCCTAACTTACACTTTTACAATCTGTTGATTTTTTCTTTTGTTATTATTTTTTCAAGGGAGACATAATCTAAACTTTTCTATAGAATTTCTTTAATATTTTTAGACGTAACACTGATTTAATAATTTTTTTGTTCAAAGAGTAGAGATACCTTTCTGTGAATGTCTTTTGGAATTATTACAACACCTGACTGATTCACACAATGCTAAATAAAAAGTAGCTTTATAGCTCAAATGTCCTTATCCTGAACTCTTCAAATATTCTTATCCTTCTCCCATGCGTCCCCTTAATGCAGAGTTGCTTTCAAAAAAACAAACAAAAAACAAAAACAAAACGAAAGCACCATATATACTACTATTTAACAATCTTGACAGTGTTGATCAACTATTCCTTCTAAAAACAAGCCTGAGTAGTTTTTATAGAACTGTTACTATTTTGTATATGCTGCGATTGGCTCTTTTTCAAGCATTATAAACATATACATTAATCCATTAATACTTTTTCCAGTGCTCGCATATAAAACCAAAGCTAACTCTTTGGCAAGAACAATAAAACTGATGAAACTCCAAAGCCAGACTGGACAGGTAAAAACAAAAGACATAGAAAACACAAGCTATCGATTACACCAATAAGAGAAATGACATCACTACAGATTTTACAGATAGTAAAAGGATAATTAGGGAATGCCGTGGACAACGTTAGGCTTAATAACATGAATACTAGCATATTGCACTATTTTTCCACTTCCCTAAATATATGTGTATTCTGTATGTATATCAAGTAAAGGAAACTATATTTTAAGGCTTTTGAAAGAATTTCTTTTATCATACCACATATAACATCTCCATGTATGACATGAGAGAAAACCATGTTTAGTGCATAAAAAGTCAAATAAAATGGAAAAAAAAGCTGGAGAACATATTTGCAATATAATGACAATCTGAGGAGTATTAAACCTAATATATAAATAGTTCTTGGAATCAATATAGAAAGATAAATATTCCTACTCAAAAAAACAGATTTCAAAAAGAAAAGTAAAAATAGCCAATGGAAAAGCATGCATAGGTATACAAATACATGTAATAATCAATGTCAAGTTAATGTAAAGCATTAAGACATCAGGTAGAATTTTCAGTGGTTACCTTCCCAAAACTAGTTTTATTGCAAATATCTAACACTGGAAAAGCTGCAGGTTAACACACCTACACACGCATCACACACTGTTTTAATGGGTCCAGAAGGGCTTTATTGTATCTGATAACATGTGTCACAACTCTTTAAAAAAAGTACTTAGTTCTAAGACACCTAGGTGGTTCAGTCAGTTTAAGCATCCTACCTCATGATCTCACCGTTCATGAGTTCAAGCCCCACATGGGACTCTGTGCTGATAGCTCAGAGCCTGGGGCCTACTTCGGATTCTGTGTCTCCCTCTCTCTGTGTCTCTGCCCTGCTCATGCTTTGTCTGTCTATCTGTCTCTCTCTATATATATCAAAAATAATAAAACATTATAAAAAATTTTATAACTTTTTTTTTCTGTGTATTTATTTTTGAGAGACAGAGAGAGACAGCACAAGCAGGGGGCGGCCAGAGAGAGAGAGAGGGACACACAGAATCTGAAACAGGCTCCAGGCTCTGAGCTAGCTGTCAACACAGAGTCCGATGCAGGGCTCGAACCCACGAACCATGAGATCATGACCTGAGCCGAGGCCAGATGCTTAACTAACTGAGCCACCCAGGCGCCCCTAAAAATTTTTTTAATTAAAAAAAAAAGTACTTAGTCCTTTTGACAAAGAATTGCTTTTCTAACATTTATATAGAAAATTGTTTATCAAACCATAATTTCATGAAATACTAGTCATCAAAAGGAGTAATAATAAGGAATTGGTTACATTATACATATAACACATTAATAGGCAAATGTTAGAATTCTTTATAAGAACATGTAATAAAAGAAAAAAGTTCTAAATATACATTATTAATTAAAAACCAAACTACAAAACATAATCTCAGGTTTTTAAAAAATTATTTGAAGCAATTAGAAAAATGGTTTAAATGCTTATTTTTAGCTAGTGTTTTTGGTGAGTTTTGTGCAATTTTGTTTTTTTATTATACAAATTTCTACAATAAACGTGGTAATTTAATGAATATTACAGAACCAATAAAAGCTATTCTCTTAATAAAAATATTAGCTTAGCATTCTTGCTTGCTTCTCCTTTATTTACTGGGTGGGACAAAGTAGACGGTGTGTCTTTAATTCAATGTAATAAAATATACATGCCTTGGGGTTTTCTATTTTATGATTTTCACCCGTGGGGCCATTATTTCCTTGTTAAGTGTCTTTACTTAGAAAGAGCCGTCAGCAAATACACGGAGAAATGCCTTCCCTCAGTAAACACAATGAGAGCAATGAGCATAGATCGCTGCTGGCAGAAAGGCTTATTTTGGAAATCCTGCTGTTAGGTCTCCAGGTTCCCATCCAAAGACGCAGCACAACACTTTTACAACTGGAATCCAAACAGTATGAGTAATCATTCTATGTGTCCCTAAAGGGAACTACAGGGCTGCTTCCCACTGTCGAGGTTTGTATGACATAGGAAAGAAGCAACTTTTAAAGAAAAACCCATGAAAAGTCATGACTGCTGGCCGTGCTGCGGAACCATGGTGCCACAGCAGGCAAGCTAATGGAACTCTCTGCACCTCAGTTTCCTCATCTGAAAACACATGAGCCTACAGATTCTTAATTTGCGTAATTTTGTGAAGATGAAAATGAGAATGTTGAAAGCATCAGGCTTTCCATTATGTTTTACTATGGTGGGTCTTATGATCATGGCATCTTTCAGAGAACTTGAGTTTATGTAAAACAGTGTTCTGTGTGCAGCCATGAAGCAGTACGTTCCAGCGGTCCAGCGATGTACTAAATATGTGTGTATAAATTTGTGAGCCTATTTTCCTCTTGTGCCCTACAGAGAGAGAGTCCTGTGACTTTAAAGCTATTTGTATATGGTGGTAAAATGAGAGTGATTTTACTTTGCAGTTCAATATATCTCCTGAGACTCTTCTCCATTAGCCATTGCATTAGTAGTTTAGATTACATATTCCTAAATATGCTCACTAAACAAATTTTAGAATGGCATACGATGGCATTACCCCAGGCAAAAATCACTGATTGATATTTCCATTGCACTGATTTTCTCTTATTTAACTCAATAAGTTTTTGTTTATATGGTGTTAGTTTTGTGATGGGAAATTAAATTTTAAAAATACGATGATGAACCTGTCAGGCTAAATAAATAAATAAATATGCATTTTTAATCCTGTTTGGTTCTCCAGATCACAATACACTGAACACTTGAAGGAATGCATCGGCATTAAACTTCAACAAGACAAAACAGACACTGGCTCTTACATGTTCATGTTCGATGCACCGGCCGGTCTGGGCTCAGTGGTCAGCATAGTCTGCAGAAGAGTAAAACCACCACCACCGGTAGACCAAAGCCATGAAACACATTTCTCTTTGTGATGTTCATGAGTGTGAGCTTGCTTGATGTGACCTTATTGAAATGCTCATGCTGCTTCTGCTTGCAGTTAGGATGTGCATCAAACTGACAGCCAACTAACCCATGAAACCTGATACGGAGTTTGCACAGCAGTGCTCTCTCCCCTGGAGGTGGGAAGGAAATGTGTTTGGACGCTTATGGTGCAGAGTAAAGAGGCAGACACCTGGATCCAATCATTCTCTAAAGCTCACTTTCATTCACCCATTCATGTATTCATTCATTCATTAACAGCAATTAGCACCTACTAAGTGCCAGTCACTGTGCCAGGCTTTCTTAGTGATGTCATATAAGGAATTATCTATCCTTCCAAAGTGACAACTGTGCCTTTATTTACTTAAGTTCGTGCCTAATGGCCCCGAATGTTTTGTGAGATGGTTTTTGTTTACCCCATCACAATTTTCCCTGCTTGGATGGGCAGAAAAGAAAAATAAAAGGCAGTTTGAAAAAGAATATAAGAAGCAATTTCCTTCCTACAATTCCTCCATTAAGGAATATATAAAACGATTACTTTATATATACATCAAATGCATATATGTTATGAAACTTATATATATATGTATATATGTGTGTGCATATATATGTGTGTATACACATATATATAAAGTATAGGAAAACTTACTAATATGAATATTTAAGATAAAATGATATATGAATATCCTAAATATTTATATGAGTAAAGTTTTTATTACTTTCCATCAGCCAATCAGGACTGAGCCAATATACATATGAATAAAGATGCCATGAGGAACTGTCTTCCTGATCTGGGCAGTAGTTACTGTTGCTAAGGAATTCCTTCAAACTCCCTGTGCTCCCTCTGGCTTGAAGGACATCTGTTATATTCAGGCCTAATGCACAAACCACAACACTGTGAGGAGGTCTGCAGAATATCTAAGATTGGAAACAATAGAGTGCATGGATACATGAACAAAGATCTCTCTCTCTCTCTCTCTCTCTCTCTCTCTCTCTCTCTCTCTCTCTCTCTCTCTTTCTCTCTGTTTTTGAAAGAGAGGTGGCTCCTTACTCTGCTTTAAGAGGCATGTGCTGGGTCATGTGTTTTGTGATACAAAGGCCCAGAGGGGGAAGGAGATTCTTCGTTTTTTAAAACCTTCCCTTCCTTTTTGTCAAAGGTTTTTTGGGGTAAAAACAGGAGGTTGTGGATTCGAATGCTGAAAAATGGAAGATAATAAACACAGCAAAGAATCAATAACTATCAGGGCGGGCAGCTGACTTCCATGCCAGCAGCTGGCGAATCTACCCCAGTTTCTTGATTGTCTTCAAAGCATTGCATCCTTTTGCAACGCATCATATTGCAACAGTGTCTCCAACTTTTAGTTTCAATTGTGCAGGCAGAAGCAATTACTAAGTCATATGCTTCTCTCTTTACTGTTCCTCACAATTTTAACAGCTAATATTAAATGCCAAAGCACCACTAATTGAAAATTGATTTTGGAATCAATTAAACAGCCAGCTCAGTTGAGAAGAACACATAGAAAAGTTTCATCAACTGCCTCTGTCTCCTGCGGAAGTCTCCGTTAGACTCCTCTGGCAGGGACCTAAGCAAGCAATTCACAGTGGTCCTACAACACAAAGTCCAATCTGCAAATTTAGCTATTGATCATGGAAGAATAGCTTGACTGGGGGAGACTTTAATTCCAAGGGCACCACAAGATAAAATTAATTATATTTTTGGAAGGATAATGGAAGTTCAGTTTACTGAGTTATGCTCCAAGAAAAATACTTAAGAATGTCATATCCTTTTCATTCCTAACCCTATGAATTTTATGACTGAGTGTCAGACTAAATGTTTCACATAACAGTCCTAAGGTGTGGGCTGAATCTTTCTAATTTAACAGATGTGGGGAAATGTGGGAAATAATGTGACTAGGGCTCAAATAGAGAAATCTTCATCTCCTTCTGATATACCAGGCTGGGACTTCTAGTTACACTTGCCATTTGTTAAAAATTTACTGGTTCCATACTCTATACTAAGTGTTTTATGTGCACTATCTCATTTAATGTTCACATAAACTCTATACTGTGGTTACAATTACTTCTCGTTATTTTCTAGAAGATAAACCTGAGGCCAAGAGAAGGAAATTAATATCCTCAAGGTCACAGAGCTAGTGAAGGGTAGAGTGAGATCTTAACCAGCCTTTGACTCTGTATTCTTCAACCTCATCCACTAGGCTGCGCCATTGCCACTATTTATCAGGGCTTTTGAAAAAAAAAAAAAACGAGCTCGTATAGACTGCTATTAATAACAAAATGGGTATGTGGACACTGAGAGGCAGTAAGAAAGGTAAAGTGGACGACAGTGCATCAGTACTGCTCTCGGCCTTGAGAAAACACAGGAAAGTGCATCCAAGTTCCCAGAGCACTGGGGATCCTTTGTCTGTTAGGAAGAGGGGGAGAGGGGACAGGCAGTTGAAGGGTTGGCCAAACAAGGTCCTAAGTTTTCCAATCTTTGCTTTTTCATGTTGTTTACTTGGGGAATGTCAAAGACAGAAGTCTGTGTATAGCAGAGAGGAGGTACCGCCAGCCTTACAGCCGGCCTTACCCACTCATATACTTCCAGAACACAAAAAGAGGTTTTCCCTTTTGGTCCAGCCATGCTAAGCATGTCAACAAAGTATAAGCAGAACTTTTTCTATAAAACCATCTTAGGTACTTACATTAAGGGGACAGAAGATGCAATCCAGATAGACCAAATCTGCCTACTCAACCAGTCAACCAGTAGTTATTTAAGAGCTCAGACAGCCACATGTGTTTTAAAGGCCGGAAGCTGACAGATGCCAAGGGTACCAGAGATGATCTGAAAATGTTGAATTAACTGATAATACTTAGACAAACTGTTATGTTATTTTCCAATATTCTTTAAAAACAGACCATTCGCCTTCCTGCACTGGCTGCAGCAGGGTCTATCAGAAAGCAGACAAATCATGAACAATTCTCCGAAAGCAGACATTTCTCCTTATATACATTGGATATTGTATGATAAAGTAAATAATGAGGGGATAAGGCTTCTCTCTTTGTGGCTGGATATATAAGGGAACTGGGTTATGGCCTACAATTTTTGCCCAAGTACTTAAACAGGCCAAGAGCCTATTTGAAGAGAAAGTTAATGGTGGCAGGTTTTTTTTACTTCATGCATTGAATATATGTAATTTTGATAATGCTAACTTCTGAAAGATTTCATAATCACACCACGATCCCAGCCAAGTTGGTCTGGCCCAGATGCACATGAACATAAAACTTTCACCGATCTATGATTAATTCTTGCCACAGTTTACTATTAATAATTGAGCATCATCACACATTGCTAAAAAAATTATTCCTCAGAAGGGGTTACATGACACTGTCACCTTGAGTGATGGGTAGTTGAGACAGATGGGAATCTTTCAAGTTTCTGGGCATTCTTTATTTTTCCAGGATACCTCAAGTAGCCATGCGAGTACAATGAAAGCAACTTTAAATCCTGCTTAGATTCTGATATTTTAAAATTGATGAGAGCCAGTATAAAGAATAGATTTCGGTACATCGTGGTTCAGAAAAGGGCTTGACCCTTGATCAAAGCCTTACAAAACAACAGAAAATGCAGTAAGATACAACAGTAGGAAACTCGAGATACCAAAATAATAAAATAAACACTGATTTGAGGTACTATACACTTAAAACAATAGCAAATATTTATTAATATTGTAATAATATTAAAGTATCACGAAGCACACTGTACAAAGTGCACTGCCAATGTGTTCAGGGCCCGACACTTCATGTCACAATGCTTCCACGAGATAGGAACTCCCACTGGCCTTCTTTAGCTTCTAAGCAAACTGAGCCTCACAGAGGTGATAGTAACTCATGCAAAAATCACAGGCTAAGCAGTAGAGTCAAGATTGAATCCAGGCATTCCAGCTCAGGAGTTCACAGTTTTCAACAATAAGCTGATCTGAGTCTTTCTAAGGAAGAGAATCAAAAAGAAAAATGCCCTATCAGCTCTAGGATGCCATACCCCAATTAAATTAAAGGATGCTTGAAAATCAACCATAATCAAAAGGCTTTGCTGAAACTAAATCAATGTTACAGAGACAAAAGTTAGTAACAAATGATTATATCCTGGTCAGATTCCACTTTATTTATACAGTGCCGAAGAGCTATGTAAAGATGCAGACTGCCCGGTGAGAATGAGTAGTGCCAGTGTAGTTTCAAACTCTTGAGTGCCCTTCTCAGAGCCAAATTAAAGCCCTGTGTATATAGCAATGGACTAAGACATCTATTTACTAGGTATATCATGTTGGGAAAATCGCTTAACCTTTCTAAACCTACTTCCTTGTTGGCACACGTGTGTGTGTGTGTGTGTGTCGTGTGTGCACACGCGTGCACACACATCCTATTCCAACGTCAAACAGTGATATGAGGGTGGCATAAATGCCTGGGAAACAGAACTCTGCTGCGGTAATGGTAAAATAAGTCACATGTACCCATCTGCACACTGAAAACAGAGAACTTGAATTTAGAGTGATAATAAGAAATGAAGAATGACTAGATTAAGATGCTAGAGATAAGGAATCCTAGGGAAAAAATAGCTCAATATTTGGGCCTACGTTTTCCCTAGGGCATCTGCACACTCTAGCATAGGCAGCTAAACAGCTGAGAAGCTGAGTGGGGTTTTGGAAGGACCATGGGGGATGAGAAGGAGCTCAGGCCCACCTCCCCAGGATACTGGGTTAAGAACCCAAAAGGAGTAAAGACCCACCAAAACTGGACCAGCCTTCACAGGAACGGAAGCTCACAGTGGATAGAGAAGATCAGGGGTCATCCCTATTCCAAAGGCAGGGGTTCTGACTGGAAGCCAGTACAGTGGGGCATCTGGGGTGCTGTAAACAGTTTAGTTCTTGGCCTGAGTTACTGATTTCATGACTGCTTATTGGTCTGTATACTTCTGACTTGCAGGGTGTTCTCTACTGGTTTTATATTTCAGTAAATGGACTTTTAAGACATTTATTTTTAAGGAAGAAATTTTTACAATATTCTCTGGTGTGACAGAAGTTTATTTATTCTTTCTATGGTATTTTCAAGATTTTTGTCATGAGTTCTGATATAAATATATCTCTGATATCTCTTTCTCTTTCTCTTTCTCTCCCTCTTAGATAATACCAATCGACAACACCAAACTCTTAGATAAAAACAAACACAATAAATAAACAAAATAAATAAATAATCAGGATATATCCTGAAATTCCAGGATTATATAATATTGGACTGGCCTCCGTCAGAAACCTGCTTCTTCCACAGGGTTCTTATCGCGTGAAGCCACAACATTCACTAATGGCAAATTAGAAAGCTGAGAATTCATGATTTTATACACCTTTGCCAGGTAGGAAGGAAGGAAAGAACAATAAAAGAAGGGCAGGCCCTGAAAAACAGATCCCTGGGGCACTGAAACCATACTATTTCCTGAAAGACGCACAGTCTGCCTTTATGTCCATTTCCCCCAGACACCTCAAATGACCTACCTTTCTCATAGAGGATCACATCATGTGCACAACTGTTTAGACATGTCACTGAGCAGGGCCACTTGGGTGGCTTAGTCGGTTGAGCATCTGACTTTGGCTCAGATCATGGTCTCATGGCTCATGAGCTCAAGCCTCGCATGAGGCTCAGGGCTGATAGCTCAGAGCCTGAAGCCTGCTTTGGCTTCTATGTCTCCCTCTCTCTCTGCCCCTCTTGCACTCTATCAAAAATAAATAAATATTAAAATTTAAAGAAATCTCATTGAGCACAATCCATTAATGTAAAATCCTTCTGCCAAGGTTTCTAGAATGAACTTATTTTTCTTTTGGAAGTGTCTATCTGATTAATCAGATCCAGTAGAAACAGGGATGGTCTAATTTCCTTGAAGAATTTAATGTGAGGTAGAACAGAATCGCCGGCTATCTGTACCATTCACAAGAGCTAGAGAATACAAGCTCCCTTCTCTTGTCCTTGCTCCCAAGATCTTCTCAATTTCTACTCAACCGAATTGTTCGTTTTTCAGTTGATAACTTTGTGCTTTTAGGAGGTAGAATCATTAAATGCTTCGTTCATGGTCTTTGGAAACCAAAGTAAACTCAAGTACCAGCTCTGCCAACTATTCTACTTTGAGACACCAGACAAACCCATCAGAACCTCATTCTCCCGATCTGTTAAAGAAACATGATCAGTTGGTGTTAATGCATGCACAGCACACGGTGCAGGGCCAGGAACATGAAAATACTCTTCACCTTCAGCTTCTTTCTCATGTTACTTGTTTCTGCAGAAGACTATGTGTTTGTCAGGGGCTGTGCTGCTATATATCCCAAAGCAACCAGTTGATTTGGTCAATGCAGATTCTGAGTTACACTCTAACCATGCCTCATGATGCATGTTGCATCAAATAGAATGCCCGGGGCCCTGGCATCAAAGGTGGGTGTACTGTACAGTGACCAAGGCAGCCCCAACATCTCCCTCATTTCAACTGACTGCTTCCTGACTCCAAGCCTCTGACCTTCCTTTCCCTACAGCATTTACTTTGCAAACTTGTGATTATAAATCCTTTCTCTGTCCTTCTGAAATATAAGCCTTTTTAGAAAGTTTCTTGCCAGCTTTACAACCCAGAAATGCCTCTCTCTGGGACCCGGGTACCATTTCTTTGAAATTTAATCATCAACGAAGACAGTGCCTCCTATTTTTCAGTTTCTGTAGAGAGGTGGCATGACTGGCTCCACACTGTCACCACCTCTGATCATGAAGATTTGAGAAAAAATGAGAAAGTTCACTTTTCCTCTGGATAAAGCCAATTAGCAAACACAGACGGTCTATAATAGCCTATGGAGTTGGGTACTCCTGGGTGACCAGACTTGGTCTATGTTCTCTCCCTTTCTGCTGGCAAGAGTATTGGAACAAAATCAAGTTTTGTCTACTAATTTTGTATGTTTCATTTTTTTGTTTAGCAGTGGATATATCATTTCCTTGCACACAGATCTTAGTCATGAATAAATATACCTCTGTAAGCAACTGTTCATATGTGTATACCTATAAACTTATCAGAGCTTCTTAACCAGAAAGACTATAAACATAATAATGAAGGTACAACACAAGGTACAAATCGATAAATATGTCACTGATTTAACGAATCAGTGAGTTGATGAATGAATCAAGAAATATTTAATAAATCCAGAGAATTCTGAGATAGTGTCTTTCCTGTCGTCATAAATCAATCTCTCTCTTTCAAGCTCTCCCTCTCAAAATTTTATTCTCTCTCCATGCACTTATTTCCAAAATCATACATAAAGGGTATTTTTAAGTGAATAAACATGTATAATACACTAATAATTCAAGTGAAACACATATTTTGAAATAGGTATTAGTAATATACCACTTAATATGTGACTCACTTAGTGTTTAGCACCCTAAGCAGGATCTGCTCTATCGTTTTTAAAGTCATGTAAAGTTCCTTTCCCCTTCCTTTTACACATGTCCTATGGAAGTGCTGATCTTCCTCTAAAAGATGAGTTCGGCTTTGCTTACTGAGTGTGGGTGTCACCAGCCATCTTTGATAGGTCGGTTTGCCCAACTGCTTTCAGCTGTAATATTGCCATAAATACCTTCAAACACACTTTTCTCCCTAGGAAGCTGTGTATTAATAATTAGTGAGTTACATCTGTTCCATCTGTCACATCAGATTCATTATTTTCATAACAGGAATCTACCCACAAACTACGCAGGAATTAGAGCCCTTACGTGTCTTTCTTTCTTTCTTTCTTTTTTTAATATGGTTCTCAGTTAAACCCTCCACTAAGCAGGCAGGGTTGTATCTAATAGCTGTGGGATGTTGTTGCTTTAAAAAAAAGAGAGAGAGAAAGAGAGAGAGAAAGAGATAGAAATCAATGCCTGTTTGTTCAGTAACAGGGCAAAAGAGAAGAGAACACGTTTGCAAACAGCAGGTGAGGCTTTCAATTTGAAAAGCAATCAGAGTATCAGTTGTCTGGCTTCAAGGGCAGAGCTCAGAGCTATACACCAACAGAGGGGAGAAGATCTGAATGCAGCTCTTCTTAGTTTTGAGATTTACACATTCACAAAGCCATCCCTGACGCTCTTACATTCTGGTTCTGAAAGCTTATATGCAACCAGGCCCTGTTTTGATTGCTTAGACTTGTTACTTGCTGCCTGATATATCGTATCAAATGTATTTAAAAGAAATAGGACTTTTACAATATGGGCATATATGGGCCTTGTTAAAACAAACAGAAACAGCACACTTAGCCCTGAAGTTCAATAAACATTTACAGAGTCTCTAATCTTTACCAAGGATTGTAGCAGGCGTTAGGGATGCAGACATGCTTTGCTTGTGAAGTATGTCAATAGTGTATTTTTACAAGTTAAACCTGAATGTGGATTAAATCCAGAAAAAGACAATGCTATACATAGTCAGTAATTCTATACTTCCCCCGTATACGAAAAATGAAAGCTTCTCTGTTGTTATAAACAAGACAACAGTCTCCAGATGGAGCTGCTTAGGTTAAGTCCTAAGTCCCCAAACGCACGAAGACTCTCTTGGATTTAGGGCTCTCCAGAAATGAAGTCTTGAAGCTGTCAGGAACCGCCTGATCAGCACTAGTTAGGTAATCTGCTTGGTAGACCCCTGCCCTCCCCCACAGGAGAGCAACCTTGCAATAACCAATACAATCTTTTCCCTTCTTGTTCGCACCCCTTCTGCCTGTAAACATCTCTCATTTTGCACAGCTCCCTGAACGTCTTTTTTTATCTGCGAGGTTGGAAGCTGCCCGATTCAAACTCTGCTCAAATAAACTCTGTAAAGTTTGCTATGCCTCGGTTTATCTTTTAAAAGTCTGGGTGTCAGAAGAGGAAACAGAAGGAGACAACCCCCCCCCCCCCCCCAACCAGCTCCCAGGACCAAAGAGCCACCACGCGGACCTAACCGCCTGGCCGCTTTCTAGAAGGCTCTGGAGGCCAGAGGTCCCTCCCGGATCCCGGCTCCGCAGCTTCCGCATGAGGCGCGTGCACACCGCGGGCATTTCCTCTCCTGGACTGGGGAGGGGGGGGGTGGTCAGACCGGGGGCAACTCCGACCCCCGAGGGCGTCCGAGGTCAGACGGCAGCCGGCCTAGAAGCCGGAAGAGCCTTGGTCCGACTCGGACACGGGACGGTTCCTGGATAGAAACCCGACCGGCTGCAGGACGGACTGAGTCCGACTTAGAAACCGGAAGGAGGGGCGTCTGCATGGCTCGCAGGGTTAAGCATGGGACTTCGGCTCAGGCCATGATCTCAGGCCTGTGAGTTCGAGCCCCCCCGTGGGGCTCTGTGCTGGTGGCTCAGAGCCTGGAGGCTACTTGGGATTCTCGGTCTCCCTCTCCCTCTGCCTGTCTCTCTCTCTTTCTCAAAAAATAAAATAAAATAAAATAAAAAAATAAAAAATAAAATAAAATAAAACATTAAAAAATAAAAAGTAAAGAAAAAAAGAAAGAAACCAGGAAGAATTACTGGGTCAGGCTAGGTCTAACAGAAACCAGGATTGGATCCTGGCTGGATTGTGTCCGATTTAAGGCGGACTGGAGACAAAGTGAGGGCTCCAGCGAGTAAACGTTGTGGTTTGGTTTTGTTGTATTTTGCTTTTA
>PISW01006210.1:0-94035 GCA_004023785.1 Mungos mungo
GGGGGGGGGGGGGGAAGGAGAGAAGGAAGAGGGAGAGAGGGAGGGAGAAGCCGAGTAGGTGGCCCACAGGAAGGGTGCGAATGGCCTTGACCAAGTGAAAAGACCGTCAAGCTCATGCGGGCTCAACATAAACAAGGGGCAAATGAAAAAAACGGCCACGAACTCCTTTCTCACCAGCGCTCCTGGCACAGTGTGGCGCCCTCTGTTGGGATTTGCAGGAAAAATGGACCCGTCCTGGTGTGCCTCCCCGCTTCCCAGGAGGAGAGTCTGGCAAGGACAAATGCCTTTCCTCTTTATCCCCAGAGACACACCCAGATGTCCCTCCTACAAGGACAAATCACTAAGAAAGGACAACCAACCTAAAAACAGAAAATAGGACCCGTATCTATTTTGCTTTTTTCTATAGCAGAGAGACACTCAAGGCCGGAAAACAGAAGACGACGGACTCAGTCTCATTAATAATCACCAGAGACACACAGGGCAGGGCTAGACTAGCAGAATCCATCTCAGACCCATTCACTGACTTTCAAAAAAACCAAAAAACAGAAAGAAAAGAAACTGGACAAAGCAAGGGTTAGAGAAGATGGAGATGAAGTGTCTCCTCTGTTACAGTGAGGAGCACAAATCAGTACAATTGTCCTAAAGGAAAACGTCACCGTCCTGTGAAATCGCTCATCATTCTACAAAGTTCAAAAGGAACTCAAACAAAATGACGTACTGGTGAGGTATGAACGTCGATCTGATACGACTTTCTTTAGTAAACAGGAAATACGAAGTCAGAATAGCGATCTTACCTTTGATCTTGGGAGGCTGGGGGATGGGATTCAGGTAGACACACAGGCGCTGTTCTAGCCTTCGGAGCTGTGAGGTGTGAGAGTCTCACATTAATAAATGTAACTTAAGGGGCGCCTGGGTGGCTCAGTCAGTTGAGCGTCCGACTTCGGCTCAGGTCATGATCTCACGGTCTGTGAGTTCGAGCCCCGCATCAGGCTCTGTGCTGACAGCTCGGAGCCTGGAGCCTGCCTATATCTCTCTCTCTCTGCACATCCTCCCGCTCACACTCTCTCTGTCTCAAAAATAAATAAACATTAAAAATTTTTTAATGGAAAAGTCAGTAAGTTAGGACTAGAGGGGAACCTCCTCGATTTGACAAGGAATATGTACAAGAAGCCCCCGCTAGCATCAGGCTTTAGGGTGAGAAGCTTGAAGCTTTCTAAGAACTGGAACAGGACAGGGATGCACCATTGCCTTTCCATGTCATGCTGGAAGTTCTAGCTAATGCAGTAGGTCAGGCAAAGGAAATAGAAGGGATACAGGTGCGGACGGAAGAAATAAAACCATTTGGGGCACTTGAGGGGCTCGGTTAAGCATCTGACTCTTGATTTCGGCTCCGGTCGTGATCTCATGGTTCATAGGATTGAGCCCTGCATCAGGCTCCATTCTGACAGCATGGAGCCTGCTTGGGATTCTCTCTCTCTCTCTCTCTCTCTCTCTCTGTCCTTTCCCCTACTCTCTCTCAAACTTAAAAAAAAAAACAAAACACCAAAACCTGTCTTTATTCACAAAGATGACCATCTATGTAGAAAATTCAAAATAATCAACCAAAAAATCCTCCTGGAACTAATAAGCCATTAGAGTAACGTAGCAAGATACAAGATTAATATACAAAAGTCACTTTCCTATATACCAGCAATCAAGAAGTGAAATTTGAAAATAAGAGCACAATACCATTTATTATCACCCTGAAAATTAAATACCCTGGTATAAATCTAACCAAACACAATTCTTTACAAGGGAAACGACAACTCTGATGAAAGGATAAAAAGAAAGAGATGTCCATGTTCATGGACAGGAAGACTCCATATTGTCAAGACATCGTCCTTCCCAACTTGACCTACAGATGCAATGCAATTCCAGCCAAGGTGCCGGCAAGTTTCCTCAACGCTGACAAACGGATTCTAAGGTTTCCAGGGAGACGCAAATCCCCCAGAATGCACAGCACAATACTGATAGAGGAAAACAAAGTCGAGAGGGCTGACACTACCCAAGGTCAAGACTTAACTCCAAAGCCATGTGCTAAAGACAGGGTGGGAGGGGTGGAAGGACACATCAGTGGAACAGAAGAGAGCCCGGAAACCCACACCAGATGGAGCCCACTGGTCGGTGACAGAGGAGCAAAGGCAAGATGCAGCAGAGAAAAGACTTTTCCAGAATGACGGTGCTGGAACAACTGGGCATCCACAGGGAAGAAATGAATCTAAGGACACCTGGGGGTCAGGTCATGATCTCGCGGTTCATGAGTTCAAGCCCCGTGTAGGGCTCTGTGCTGTCCACTTTGGGTCATCTGTCCCCCCCCCCCGCCGCCTTTCCTCTGTCGTACACGTACGTGCACATGCACTTGCTCTAACATAAACATTAAAAGGGGCACCTAAGTGGCTCAGTAGGTTAAGTGTCCGACTTCGGCTCAGGTCATGATCTCACGGTTCGTGGGTTTAAGCCCCGCGATGGGCTCTGTGCTGACAGCTCAGAGCCTGGAGCCTGCTTCACATTCTGTGTCTCCCTCTCTCGCTCTCTGCCCCTCCCCCGCTTATGCTCTGTCTTTCTCTCAAAAATAAACAGAGGAGGAGAAGAATGCCCAAACCCAGGGCACCTGGGTGGCTCAGTCAGTCAGGTATCTGACTCTTGATCCCAGGGTTGTGGGGTCAAGCCCCACATCGGGCTCCACGCAGTGTGAAGCCTGCTTAAGATTCTCTGTCTCCCTCTGCCCTGCCCCGTCTCTCTCTCAAAAATAACAATAAAATAAATGGAGAACGCCCAACTGCCGGAGCAGCAGCACCACCACCGACGCCGGCGAGGACGCGGAGTGGCCCAGCCACGCCAGGAGGCAGTTCTCTGATCCCTAACAGAGCTGCCCATTCCCCGGCCACACGGTCCATCCCGCAAGACCGCTCCTCACTATTTACCCAGAGGAGCCGGTGTGTACAGAGATAGGTACAACAGCTTAATTCACAATTTTCACAACTTGGAAACAGCCAAGGTGTCCCCCGGAGGTGAGCAGACACGTACCTGGCGGAACATCCCGATGACGAGATGTCATTCAGCACTAAGAAGACACGCGCCATCGAGCCACAGAAAGCCACGGAGGGCCCTTAACAGCATAACACGAAGTGAAAGAAGCCAGTCTGAAGAGGCTACGCCCTGTATGATTGCATGTCTGGAACATTCTAGAAAAGGCAAGA
Organism: Mungos mungo; assembly: GCA_004023785.1. Taxonomy (NCBI): domain Eukaryota; kingdom Metazoa; phylum Chordata; class Mammalia; order Carnivora; family Herpestidae; genus Mungos; species Mungos mungo. The sequence goes on from PISW01006210.1 coordinate 3,240, forward strand.
CTAGAAACAGTAAAAAAGATCAGTGATTTGCATGGGTGGGGAGAGGTAGATCTAGGTAGTGTAAGGTTTAATAGATGGAGGCAGAGGTGAGAGGAAAGACAGAGACTAAGTTATGGAGCCAAGAAGGCCTTTATTGGAGTCTGCACTTCCCAGGCGAGGTTCCGTGACTCCGGAGCGGGGAGTCAGGGAAGTCGCGCCTGGTATGGGAGAGCAGGGTGTTTTATGGGTGCAGGAGTTCCGGGTTTGAGCTCAGGTGAGCCGATAGCCAAGTAGGGGCATCTTTGGACGGTGGCAGGATTCAATTGGCTGTTCGCTTCGGTGGGGAGGGGGATGCTGGAATCCATGGTGAGGCGTTCCAGTTTGAGACAGTCCAGCTCGGAGAGTGGGGGTCGTCGGTCCCTGGCGGTGCCTGGAACTATTCTCTGACCCACAATAAAATGGCCGCTGGTGCTTTTCAAACGGCTCAGGTCATTCCAGGTCTGCAGGTGGGGGTGTCAGTGCTCGCAGCTGTCCACAGCAAAGTGGCCGCTCAGTCGCCTTCCCATGGCAACTCTTACAGGTAGGGCTCGGGATTTGGGGGCAGTGAAGGGACAATGACGAACGTCATCTTCCCTCCATCCAAACCCACAGAGTGTACAGCACCAAGAATGCATGCTCAGGTCCGCTGAGGACTCCGGGGGATGACGATGTCAGTGACGTCAGTTCACGGTCATGAACGTCTCTCTCTCTCTCTCTCTCTCTCTCTCTCTCTCTCTCTCTCTCTCTCTTTCTCTCTCTCTGCCTCTCTGCCCCTCTCCCCTGCTAGCACTCTCTCTGTCTCAAAATAAATAAACATTTTTTAAAAAGAACATATAAAAAGTCAATTGGCCTCACTAATAAGAAAATGCCTATTAAAATAACCATGAAACTGCTTTTCCAATTAAAACGTAGGAAAATAATCTTTTTACATTTGATAATATCCAATGTTAACAAGACCATGGGGGGGGGATATTTTCCTGGGGAGCAGGGTGGGGAGCAGAAATAGAGACCAGTTGTGTTTGAGGACCGCTAGGTACTAACGAAACAGCTTCAGATCCTCTGTCCGCGCCTCCCCCCCTCTGCCTCTCCCCTGCTCACACTCTCTCTCAAAAATAAAAATAAACAGGAGCGCCTGGGTGGCTCAGTCGGTTAAGCGTCCAGCTTCGGCTCAGGTCATGATCTCACGGTTCGTGGGTTCGAGCCCCGCGTCAGGCTCTGTGCTGACAGCTCAGAGCCTGGAGCCTGCTGCAGATCCTGTCTCCCCCTGCCTCCCTCTCTCTGCTCCTTCCCTGCTCATGCTCTGTCTCTTTCTCTCTCAAAAAAATAAACACTAAAAAAATTTAATAAGAAGAAACATTAAAACAAAATAAAGCAATAAGCAAACCCCACAACAGTCTGTTTGTGGTGCCTGTCAGGCTGTAGCACAGCTGTCACTGGCAGTGACGCGCAGACAGAACCACGAGCGTTTTGCTGGCGCGCTAACCTGTTACTAGCCTTCTGGGCGATTTCCCACTTCCCTGCTGCCTCCGCACGACGGGTCCAACACGGGGCTTGAACCCACGAACCGGGAGATCATGACCTGAGCCCAGGTTGGATGTTGAACCAACCGAGCCACCCGGGTGCCCCAAACATACTGTTGGGTAAAGGAAAGCAATTTGTAAAAGTGCGCACAGAATCACACCATCTACATAAAAATACAAATTATGGATCTTTATGTATATATATATTTAATATAAATAAATATAATTTTAACATAAACTAAAAGGCTACAAAGTAGGGGGTGACGGAGGATGGAGACCAGAAGGCAATTTCATGACAATCCCCAGCTTTTAAGGATGTATTTATTAATTAAACATTTTTTTTCTTAATTTTTTTCTTAAATATTTTTAAATGTTTTATTTATTTTTGATACAGAGAGAGACGGAGCATAAGAGGGGGAGGGTCAGAGAGAGAGGGAAACACAGAATCTGAAACAGGCTCCAGGCTCTGAGCTGTCAGCACAGAGCCCGACACGGTGCTTGAACCCGCGAACGCAAGATCATGACCTGAGCCGAAGTCGGAGGCTTACCTGATTGAGCCACCCAGGTGCCCCTCTTAATTTATTTTTGAGAGACAGAGAGAGACAGAGCAAAAGGTGGGGGAGGGGTAGAGAGAAAGGACACAGAATCAGAACCAGGCTCCAGGCTCCAAGCTGTCAGCACAGAGCCTGATGTGGGGCTCGAACCCACACACTATGAGATCATGACCTGAGCCGAAGTTGGACGCTTAACTGACTGAGCCACCAGGTGCCCCAGGATGTATTTATTTATAAATTGTTTATTTTTTTAAGATTAAAACGTTTTTTTAATGTTTACTCATTTTTGAGAGAGACAGAGACAGAGCACAAGCAGGGGAGGGGCAGAGAGAGAGGCAGACACAGAATCCAAAGCAGGCTCCAGGCTCCAAGCCGTCAGCACAGAGCCCAATGTGGGGCTTGAACCCACAAACATGGAGATCATGACTTGAGCAGAAGTTGGACCCTTAACTGACTGAGCCCCCAGGCGTCCCTAAGATTTTATTTTTAAGTAATCTCTACACCCAACATGGGGCTCAAATTTACAACCCACCGGAAACCAACTTGACGATAAACGATAAGAGAAAACAAACAAAAACAAAAACTCGGCCCAGAAATCAAGAGTTGCACGCTCTCCCGAAGGAGCCAGCTCAGTAACCCAACTGCTTGCAGACTGTTAAAGAACAAGCGGAAATAAATATATCAAAAGGTTAGCAGTAATTTATTTGGGGCATCAGAGGGATCCGTGATTATTATTTTTCTATTAATATTTGTTTTTCATATTTGCCAAAATTCCAAAGGAAAAAAAATGGGAAGGAAAACTGAGAGAAGGAGCGTTTTAACTGAAAAGTGGGTGTAAGCAGGTATTTGCTTTGTGAGTTTCATAATGTTTGTTTTATGGACTTTTTATGGATTCCGTTTCGCCATAAAATGATAAAAAAGGTTTCAAGAACTGCACGGGGCGGTGGGGGAGCGGGGCCCGGCCGGCGGAGCCCGGGACTCCTGGTCTCTGAGCTGTGCACTCAGTCCCATGCAGGGCACGGAGATTACTGAAAACAAAACTACAGAACAAAAGGCTGCACACAGGAAGGAGGCAGACTGCAGGGGGCGCGCTAGAGAGCTGCGTTGTCCTCTCATGTTCCAAATCTATGGCAATGACGGAGAGGTTTCTCGTAATAGACATTTCCTTATCAAGGTAAAATTCACAGAAGTAATTATTTTAAAGTGAATGATTCCAGGGCGTCTGCGGGGCACAGTGGGTTAAGCGTCCGACTTCGGCTCAGGTCATGATCTCACTGTCTATGGGTTCGAGGCCCGCGGAGCCATATGGCATAGCCAATTTTAAAGAAACGAGGGGCACCTGGCTGGCTCAGTCAGTTAGGCGTCCGGCTTCGGCTCGGGTCATGATCTCATGGTTCGTGGGTTCGAGCCCCGCGTCGGGCTCTGTGCTGACAGCTCAGAGCCTGGAGCTGCTTCGGATTCTGTGTCTCCCTCTCTCTCCGCCCCTCCCCTGCTCACACTCTCTCTCTCAAAAATAAAATTAAACATTAAAAATAAACTTAAAAAGGAGGGAACGATTCGGGGGCATTTAGTGCATTTACAAGGGTGGGCGGCCACGCCTCTCTCCAGCCCCCCAGGAAACCCGACCCCGCCCCTCCTCCCGGGAGCCCTGGGGCCGCGCGTCTGTGAGCCGTCTCCGTGTCTCCCTGTTCCAAACGCTGCCCAGGGGACCCCACACGTGGCCTCCCGAGCCTGGCTCCTTCCAGCGCCTCGTGCGTTCGAGGCGCCTCACGCGTCCGTTAACTGCATTCCTTTTTAGGGATAAATCCTATCCCAGTGTCTGGCGAGGTCACACGGGGTTTATCATTCACCCACTGACCGGCGTCCCCGTGGCTTCCGTCCTTGGCCGTCGTGAGCTGTGCTTCCGTGACGGCCGCGCACGCTGCTCACGGCCCCTGCACGCCCGTGCTCATCCGCCAGCGCCTGGGTGTGCTCCCCTTTGCACACTAGTGACTCGGGCGCGCTGTCCTGTGGGTCGGTGTGCCCTCTCTACACTTGTTCTATTTTATTCTATATACGAGGTTTTTGTCCATTCATTCGAGGGGCCTGCATGGAGGCCCACAGCCCTCTCCAGGATGCTAGGGGCTCACCATTCAAGGGCTGCCTTCGCTCGCTTCTCGGCCCACGTCAGGCTCCTCCTCCAGGAAGCCTTCCAGGATTGCCCCCATCTCTTCTTCAACAGGCTTCACCCCCCTGATGGAGGCGCCACCCTTCAAAACAGAGCCCTGAGAAGCCTGGCGTCACACCAGGCTCCTCCTCCAGGAAGCCTTCCAGGATTGCCCCCATCGCTTCTTCAACGGGCTTCACCCCCCTGATTGAGGCGCCACCCTTCAAAGCAGAGCCCGGAGAAGCCTGGCGTCACGCACGCCGAGCCCAGACCCCCAATCCAGGTCTGAGAGTCGTCAGCCTGGCCAGGACCTCGGAACGGGACAACGGGCGCCCAGCCAGGCCACTCCCACGAAGGGAGGCTGAGCTCTGCCAGTGAGGTGCCCGGGCAGCGGGCCAGCAACCGCACAATAGATAAAACCCAACGCAAGAAAACAAGGAAATAACACAGATTAAAGCCGGAATCAAACCACACGGAGGGCAAAGGAACAGAAATGCAAGAATAAAAACCAAACCCTGGCGCTTTGGAGAGACTAAGGAGGGAAACAATTGGAGAAAATGAGCAGGGGGCAAGGGAGGAGAGTTTAAAAATACATATGGGAGGAGGTGAAGGGCAACCACGGGCCAAAACGAGAGAAACAGCCGCTCCGGGGCCGTGGAGACAAGGGACCCGCGCACCTGCGGGGGGACGCAGGTCGCTGCAGCCAACACCCAGACACCTGCGCGCCCCTTCCCACCTTCACTGCGGCGTCATTCACAATAGACACAGAAAAATCCCAAGTGTCCCTTGATGGATGAGGAAACATATAAAGAAAATGTGCACAGGGGCGCCCGGGGGGCTCAGTCGGTTAAGCGTCTGACTTCAGCTCAGGTCATGATCTCACGGTTCATGGGTTCGAGTCCCACATTGGGCTCTGTGCTGACAGCTTGGAGCCTGGAGCCTGCTTGGGATTCTGTGTCTCCCTCTCTCTCTCTCTGCTCCTCCCTACTCACATTCTGTCTCTCTCTCAAAAATAAACAGTAAAAAAATGTTTAAAAACAGAAAAAAGGTGTATATACCATGTGATACTATTTGCCTCAAAAAAGGAGATTCTACCATTTGCAATGTGGATGGACCTTCGTGGCATTGTGCTAAGTAAGTCAGAGAAACACAAACACTGCATGAGCTCACTTACACATGGAATAAAAAAACAGAAACAAAACAAAAAAAACCTGAATTCGAATACGAAGAAAAGATTAGCCGTTTCGGGGGGAAGGGGTGAGTGGTTTAAAAAAAGAAAAGCAAAACTAAAGAACTATCTGCCGAGGCGCCTGGGGGGCTCATTCGGTTAAGCGTCGGCTTCGGCTCAGGTCATGATCTCACGGTTTGTGGGTTCAAGTCTCACGTTGGGGTCCGTGCTGACAGCTCAGAGCCTGGAGCCTGCTTCGGATTCTGTGTCTCCCTCTCTCTCTGACCCTCCCCTGCTCGCATTGTCTCTGTCTCTCAAAAATAAATAAATAAATAAAACATTTAAAGAATTTAAAGAACTATATGCCAATACATTTGAAAATCAAGATGAAATGGATATATTTATGGGGAAACAAAAAAAAAAGCAAAAATTGTACCAAAAGAATCAGAACACTTGAGTGGATCCAGAAATGTTACTGAGATGGAAATGATGGAGGAGGGGGGTGTCTCTCCTAGAAGGGCAGGACCTAGAAGGTTCTGCAGTCTAGATTTATCAGCATTTCAGGCAGCAGATAGTCCCCATCTTAGGCAAGTCGACACCAGAAACAGGCAAGGGCACAGGAGGAGGGGAACGGCGGGTTTCGGTTCGGAGGACGGTGTAAGCTACAAACCACACCAGAGAGCACAGCACGGATGTCCCTCGACATTATGCTCAGCGAAGGAAGCCAGCACAGATGGCGCCACATTGTAGGGCTCTGTTTGCAGGAAGCCTCCACGCGAAGCAAATCCATGGAGATACACAGAGCGGACTGATGGTTACCAAGGGAAAGGGGAGGGGAGAGGCGGGGAGAGCGGTAACTGCTGAGTGAGTACGGGGCTTCCTTTTGCAGTGATGGAAATGTTCTGGAAACGGACAGAAGTGGTGGCTGTACCCCTGTGCGTGCACCAAATGTCACCGAGCTGTTTGCTTTTTTTTTTTTTTTAGACAGAGAGAGACAGAGGATGAGAGGGGGAGGGGCAGAGAGACAGGGAGAAGACACGGAATCTGAAGCAGGCTCCAGGCTCTGATCTGTCAGCAAAGAGCCGGACGCGGGGCTCGAACCCACGAATGTGAGATCATCACCTGAGCCACCCAGGTGCCCTGAGTTCTTTGCTTTCAAGGGGTTAATTTTGTTATGTAAATTTCACCTCGATTCAAAATAGAAACAAGCGAGACTGTGGACCAAGATAGGAAAATTGACACCAACCTTCAATACCTTCCGGAGAAGCAGAAATCCAAAATAAAACACTGCTAGCCAAATCTCACAGTGTGGGGGAGAATTCTATCACGACCAAGGACAGTTTGGCCCGGAAAGCACGGAGGAGGTAAACGCAGAAAGTCAGGGAGCCGACAACTTCCCTGTCAGCTGCACACACCATGTGCGTGTTCCCTGTATTCAGACCTGGGAACCAGGGCGCTGGTGCAGACCCCGGGCTGGGGCAGCCCACCCAACACCCCTGCAAATCTGCCAGAACGCTCAAGACAGACGAAGTCAGCTTAGGCACTAGCATGGGGCACCTGGGTGGCTCAGTCGCTTGGGCTCCGGTCGTGATCACACGGTTCGTGGGTTTGAGCCCCACATCCGGCTCTGTGCTGCCGGCTCAGAGCCTGGAACCTGCTGCCGATGCCGTGTCTCCCTCTCTCTCTCTGCTTCTCCCCTGCTCACGCTCTGTCTCACGAAAGTGAGTAAATACTAAAAAAAAATTTTAAGATAAACACCAGCATAATTTAAAAGACTTGTTATAGTACCTGGGTGGCTCAGTTGGTTGAGCATCCGGCTTCAGCTCAGGTCATGATCTCACGGTTCGTGGGGTTCGAGCCCCGCGTCAGGCTCTGTGCTGACAGCTCAGAGCCTGGAGCCTGCTTCGGATTCTGTGTCTCTCTCTCTGACCCTCCCCTGCTCACGGTGTCTCTCTCTCTCAAAAAAATAAATAAAACATTTTAAAAAGACATGTTGTATTTCTAATACATATAAGAAAATAAGTTCACCTTAAAAAAAAAGAGAGAAATTCTGACACCTGCTCTAACATGGACACATCTTGCACACACAACGTGAGGAAAAGGAACCAGGCACAAAAAGACCAGCGCTGTATGATTCCACTTCCGTGAGGTCCCTAGAGAAGTCAGATTCAGAGAGAGAGAGAGAGAGAGAGAAAGCAGGTGGACGGTGGGAGCCAGGGGCTGGTGGGGGCAGGGGGAGTCGGTGTTTCATGGGGACAGTTTCCGACTCGCAAGATGGAGAGTTCTGGAGGTGGGCGGTGGGGAGGGTTGCACGGGGCGAAGGCGCGTACTGCCACTGAACCTGAGCCGTGCACCCAAACATGACTAAAGCAGCAAACTTCACGTTATGGATCTTTTACAAGAAAAAAACACAAAGGTGAGGGTCCCTTGATGGAACAGAGGGCGGGGAAGGGCAGCGGCCAAAGCAGAGGCACGAACCCAGACAGGCGCGCGGTGAAAAGGAAGCGCGTGGCCGATGGCGAAGGCAGAGAGCGCCACCTACAGGCAGCTCGAGGTCGGCGCACCGAAGCCACTGCCATTTCCGAGGACATCACCCCCCACCCTTGTGGCAGAATGTAACGCATCGCTGAGAAAATAGAAAGCAGCCCGTAGTCATCACCTGCGCCCAGCCACTCACGGCAGCCCGGCCTTCCCTCTGCCGCCGAGCGTCAACAGCGTGCCCGAACCCAGGAAAGCCAGTCGGCCACCAGCTCACACCCCCCACTCACCCATGCGGGGACCAACCGGCAATCCCAGCTCTGTGCCAGATTATCTGTATTTGTATAGCACACAAATATGCTGATTCACCTTTCACCTTCCCCCCCCCTTTTAATGGTTTGGTTTGATCATGGACATGAAATCCACAAAAGGTAACATTAAACTATTAAACTTCACCGGCATATAGTACATTTAGGGGTGCCTGGGTGGCTCAGTCGGTTAAGCATCGGGCTTCAGCTCAGGTCATGATCTCACAGTGCGTGGGTTCGAGCCCCGCATGGGGCTCTGTGCAGACAGCTCAGGGCCTGGAGCCTGTCTCAGATTCTGTGTCTTCCTCTCTCTCTGACCCTCCCCTGCTCACACTTTTTAATTTTAAAAAAATTAAAAAGGAAAAGTAAACTCCGGGGGCATTGGGTGCATCCACAAGGCTGAGCAGTCGCTGTCTAATTCTTTTTTTTTTTTAACATTTTATTTATTTTTGATACAGAGAGAGACAGAGCATGAGAGGGTGAGGGGCAGAGAGAGAAGGAGACACAGAACCAGAAGCAGGCTCCAGGCTCTGAGCTAGCTGTCAGCACAGAGCCTGACGCGGGGCTCGAACCCACGAACGTGAGATCTGACCTGAGCTGAAGTGGGAGGCTTAACCCACTGAGCCACCCGGGCGCCCCTCGCTGTCTAATTCTGAAACATATTCACGTGGCCAAGCAGCATATGGAAAGTTGCCCCACATCATCTGTCATCGGAAACTGCGAATTAAAACAAGATACCGGGGCACCTGGGGGGCTCCGTCGGTTAAGCGTCCAACTCTGGGTTTCGGCTCAGGTTGTGATCTCACGATTCGTGGGTTTGAGTGATGCATCGGGCCCCTTGGGATCCCACGCTGCTTGGGATTCTCTCTCTTCTCCTCTGTCTGTCCAGCCCTGGCTCACTCCCTCTGTTTCTCTCTCAAAAAATGAATAAACTTAGGGGCAACTGGGTGGTTCAGTCGGTTAAGCGTCCGACTTCGGCTCAGGTCATGATCTCACGGTCTGAGGGTTCGAGCCCCGCGTTGGGCTCTGTGCTGACAGCTCAGGGCCTGGAGCTGCTTCAGATGCTGTGTCTCCCTCTCTGTCTCTGCCCCTCCCTCGCTTGCTCTGTGCCTCTCTCTCTCAAAATGAAGACATAAAAAAAATGAATAGACTTAACAACAAGATACCACACAGCTATTGGAATGGCCCGAGTCGGAACACTGACCACACGGGGCTGGCGAGGACACGGAGCAGGAGGAAGCCCCATTCACTGCTGGTGGGAAGGCAAAACGGTCCCGCCGCTCTGGACGACGGCCAAGCGATTTCTGACAAAATTGAACACATCCTACAAAACGATCTTACCGCACAACCCAGCGATCATTCTTCTTGGTATTTGCCCAAACGTATGGAAAACTGATGTCCGCACAAAACCCTGCACTCAGATGTTTTGCAATAGCTTTACCCATCTTTGCAGAGAGTTGGAAGCAAACAAAATGTCCCTCAGCAGGTGGAATTGATACATAAACTGCCGGCCCTGCAGACAACGGCGGATTAGTCAGCGCTAAAAAGACAGGAGCCGGCACAGGAACGACTCGGGGGAACCTTAAATGCAGATCCCGACGTGAAAGAAGCCGGTCTGCAACGTCTATAGATTGTAGGCTCCTAACTTTCTGACCCTCTGGCCAAGCTCAACTATGGAGGCAGTAAAATGACCGGAGAGGGTGGGTGGAGGGACGAACGGGCAGAGCACAGTGGACTTTTCGGGCAGTGAAAATACCGTATGTGACGTTATAAGGCAGACACAGGTCATGACACACTTGTCGGAACCCACAGGCCGTCGGCCACCAAGCGTCAACCTTAAAGAAACACCGACTTGAACTAATGGTGATGTATCAATGTGGTTCCAGCAGTTGTAACAAATGTATCCCTAATGCTAATGTGGGCTGTGCACGTGGGTGGGGGGATGAACGGGAAATCTCTGCGTGTTCCTCTTCATTTTGCTGTGAACCTACAGTTGACCTAAGAAATCATCTTTAAAAACACCTTTTCTTAGGGCGCCTGGGGGGCTCCATCAGTTAAGCGTCAGACTCTTGGTTTCGGCTCAGGTCCTGATCTCACAGTTCGGGAGGTCGAGCCCCACATCAGGCTCCGCGCTGGCAGTGAGGAACCCACTTGGGGTTCACTCTCTCACCTTCTCTCTCTGCCCCTCCCCCGCTAGCTCTATCTCAAAATAAATAAACTTTAAATAAAAACAAAACACTTTTTTCTCACTCCCCAAATAAAAGTCTGTACTCATGAGGCAGCTGATGGCCATTCCCTGCCCCTCCCCCCCCAATCCCAGGAAACCAGCCGGCCGTCTCTGCGGATTTACCTGGTCTGGATCTTCCACACAAATGGGATCAGAAGATAGAGGACTTCTCAGGTCTTGCTTCTTTCACTGACCACCCCGATTTCAGGGTTGGTCCATGTTGTAACGTGTGTCAGGACTTCAGTCTTTTTGTTTTAATGTTTATTTTTGAGAGAGACAGAGACAGAGTGCAAGAAGGGATGGGGCACAGAGAGAGGGAGCCACAGCATCTGCAGACACCAGGCTCTGAGCTGCCAGCACGGAGCCCGATGTGGGGCTCGAACCCACAAACTGTGAGATCCTGACCTGAGCCGAAACCAAGAGTCAGTTGCTAAACCGATGAGCGGCCCGGGCGCTCCAGGACTTCATTCTTTTTATGACTGAGTCATATTCCATCGTATGGATGGACCACCGTTTGTCTGCCCCTTGGGCCACAGGACGGACGCTCGGGTCGTTTCCATCTTCGAGCTGTTATGGATACTTAATGCTGCCATGAATATTCACATACAAGTACTTGTTCAAATACCAGTTTTCATTTATTTTAGGGCATTTTCCTGGCAGTGAAACTCCAGGGTCATATGGTGACTGTAGATTTAACTCTTTTTTTAAAATAAGTATATAAGCATGTATGTATGATTCACTTATCTATCTATCCATCTATCTACCTACCTACCTATTTTGAAAGGGGGTGGGCAGAGAGAGGAGAGAGAGAGAATCCCAAGCAGGCTCTGCGCTTCAGCCCAGATCCCACCGTGGGGCTCGATCTCATGAACCACGAGAACATGACCTGAGCTGAAACCAAGGGTCGGACGCTTAACTGACTGAGCCCCCCAGGCGCCCCTGATTTTGCTTTTACATTACAGCATCTTCACGGCACCTTCCACCCACAAGGCAGGCAATCTCAGAGCCGCCCCTCCCCCTGCAGCTGCGTCCTATTTCCGGGTCCCCACCCCCCAAAGCAGAGTCACCCCCACACACCTTCTCCCTGCTGTCTGCTCTTCAGTTGCTGGAGCGGTTTCTGCCATCGCCCCCAGTGCCCCTCCTGTGATCGCATCCCAGCGTCCCCTCTAGATCCGGCTTCACAGATCACGTCACAGCCCGTGACCCAGGGATGGTGTCCTTTCCCTGGATTCCCCGTTCTCCTGGGCTCTGCCCCTTCGCGCTGCCTGGGCCTCACGCCTGGTCCTCTGGACGCCGGCTGCGAAGTCTCCTCCGCGCGTGGCGCTTGGACATGAACCCCGAGCGACCCCCAAACGCATCTCAGCAAGCAGACCTCTAGACGCCAGCGCCATGCGCCTTCCCTGCTCCTCCACGGGGGGGCCTCATGGTTTCCAAGCTGAGCTCCTAGCAGCCCCCCTCCTTTGGAGCAGGACCCCCCATTGTGATTGGCTCCCTCGTCCCACCTCCATCGCATGCTGGCCTCCTCCCTCTCACGCCCACTCCTGTGGCCAGCTCCACCGGCTTTTCCTTCTAGACGGATCCAGAATGCGAGTTTTCGCCCACGCTGCCTGCCCAGCCCGCCCCCGCGCACCTCCACGGGCCAGCTAGGGGCCTCCAGCCCCCACCCTGTGCTCTCCCCTCCCCTCTACAGCCAGAAACACTCTGCCCCCTTGTTTCCGTTTGTCTGTTTTCTATCGCTCTATCCCGAGCGCCTAGACAGCGCCTAACGCACAGCACCGTTCAGCAAACATCTCTTTACAACAGCTTTTGAGCTGTGACGCACGTCTCGGCTTGCTGGGGCGACGGTAACAAAACACCCTCCACCTCGGGGCTTAAATACATTTTTTCCTCACAGTTCTGGAAGTCCAAGGCAGCGGCAGGGCTGGTTCGGTCTGAGGCCTCTCTCCTGGGCTGCCAGGCGGCCACCTTCTCCCGCGTCCTCACGTGGCCGTCTGTCTCCGTCTGTATCCACAGTGCCACCCTGTGTGCCCAAATTTCCTTTGCTTAGGAGGAGACCAGACAGGGGCACCTGGTGGCTTGGTCGGCTAAGCTTCCAATCTTGGCTTGAGTCATGATCTCACAGTTCGTGAGTTCGAGCCCCGCATCAGGCTCTGTGCTGACAGCTCGGAGGGATGTGTCTCCCTCCTTCTTTCCCTCCCCCACTCATGCTAGCACACACTCTCTTTCTCCCTCTCAAAAATAAACATGAAAACAAATTAAAAAAAAAAAAGAAAAAAGGACACCAGACAGATTGGATCAGGGCCCACCTAAACGGCTTCCTTAATCACCTCCTTAAAGGCCCCATTGCAATTTTAAAAAATTAAAGATGAGGGTGCCTGGTTAGCCCAGTTGGTTTAGCATCGGACTTCGGCTCAGGTCATGGTCTCACAGTCTGCGAGTTCGAGCCCCGCGTCGGGCTCGGTGCTGACTGCTCAGAGCTTGGATCCTACTTTGGATTCGGTGTCTCCCTCTCTCTGACCCTCCCCTGCTCACACTCTGTCTCTCTCTCAAAAAAAATTTTTTTTAAGATAAATCATAAAGGCCCTGGCCCCAAATACGGTCCCGTTTTGAGCTAGCGCGTTACAGGGCTTGGAGGGGACACAACTCAGCCCGTGACAATCCACATTCCACAGCATTCGCCCGCCGGAAGCGTACGAGCTGGTCATTTTTAGCACATGCGCAGATGTTCGCAGTCCGCAGCACCGGGGGCAGGGCATGCTGGCCGTCATTACGCTACCCGCCCACCACCCCCCTCCAGCCCCGCAGCCACTGCAGCCTCACCTCCTCTGGACACGCCTCTGAACGGAATCCCACGAGATCCCATCTGCTGCTGCCTTCACTCAGCACGGTGTCCTCCAGGCTCCCCCCAGGGCAGGACGTGCCCCCTCCGGCTGAACGGCACCCACTGTGCGGACGCTGTTGGGTTCACCCATTCACCGGCCCAGGGACCTTGAGGCTGGCCGCGGTGGTCTGGCTGGGAACATTCATCTACGACAACCGTGCTCTGAACAGACGAGGAACTCTAAGCATGTGACCCAAAGCACTCCATCCAAGGGGAACTTTCACCCAGTGACCAGAACAGAAGATTCAGGAAGACCCCTTTTATCCCCGGACGTCCTCTTCCTGAGGAAGAACGAACCGGTTCTGGGATACTTCGGAACAGAGCGGACCCACAGCCCTGCTGTTACCAGACCAGTTTTGTGAAAACAAACCAAGAAGAGAGAGCCTCAAAGCCAGAAGCCTTCAGTTAGATACATCACATCCTCAAAGACGGATCTTCTTAATGCAAGGAGACACTGTGAAACCTGTAAGAGCATGCCCTGCTCTGCTCAATCTCCCACCTGGCTGCCCATGCTCTGTGCCTCCCCTCCCCCCCCCAACATCCTTTGACGTCAATGCTTACCACTGCCACCACCCCCTCCGCACTGGCTCCAGACTTCCTGTGTCTGGAACACACTTCTGCCTCAGGGCCTTTGCACTTGCTATTTGCTCTTCTCAGAATGTTCTTTACCTAGTTAGCTGCACAGTTCATCTTCCTTCCTTCAGCTCTCTACTCAAATGCATCACCATTCCAGCCTTTTTTGATTATCAAATAGAAAGATAGTGACCCTTCTCCCCAGTCCCCCCCCCCCACCCCCAGTCCAGCATGCCTGCTTACTTGGGCTCTTAGCCTCCAGAACCTAGCACCATCTTGGTTTAGTAGACTTTAGTGGTTGATCACCTGGCCCCTCCCCCCACCTCCACTCCCCTCCATGGTGGGGGGGAGGGGGGCTTGCTCTGTTCAAGGTTGGTCTCCAGCATCTACAATGCCTGCCACACGGTCAGTGCTGAGTGTTCCCCACAAACTAACCTACACGATCCCCAGTCAAGTCCCAGGTAGGTATTTCCTGAAATGCTACAAGTCCATGAAAAAATTCACGTTAGTGCTTAGAGGTATTGTGGGTGTGCCCGATGCCATGGAATTGTTATCTTTAAAATGATTAACTCTGTTGAGTAAATTTCACTTCCATACAAAAGTGATTCGTTGTAAACCACTGCACACCCATTCAGATGACTACACTGTAAAGGATTGTCCCTATCAAACAATGTGAGCCGAGTATATACAATGTGAGCAGGGGAGGGTCAGAGAGAGAGGGAGACACAGAATCCGAAGCAGGCTCCAGGCTCTGAGCTGTCAGCACAGAGCCCGACGCGGGGCTCGAACCCACGAACCATGAGATCATGACCTGAGCCTAAGCCGGACGCCTAACTGACTGAGCCACCCAGGCGCCCCTCGTTTCTTTAAAATTGGCTATGCCATATGGCTCCGCCATAGAGCATGCAACTCTTGATCTCAGGGCTGGGAGTTCAAGCCCCACAGTGGGCATGGAGCCCACTGCGAAAAATTATATTAAGGGGAGCCTGGGTGGCACAGTCGGTTAAGTGTCTGACTTTGGCTCAGGTCATGATCTCATGGTTTGTGAGTTTGAGCCCTGAGTCAGATTCTGTGTCTGGAGCCTGCTTTGGATTCTGTGTCTCCCTCTTTCTCTGCCCCTCCCCTACTCATGCTGTTTCCGTCTGTTTCAATGATAAACATTTAAAAATATTTTTAAAAAGTAATAAAAATTACATTAAGTCCATACCCACCATGTAACTCCTCCAGGGTATTCAAAAGATATGAGAGCTCATGAACAAACTTATACCCAAATGTTCACGGCAGATTTATTTGTAATAATAAAAAAAACGAGAGGGGCGCCTGGGTGGCTCAGGTAACTGACTCTTGATTTCGGCTCAGGTCATGATCTCGCGGTTCGTGAGATGGAGCCTCGTGGCAGCTCGGTGCCGCCTGAGTGGGGGGTCTGCTTGGGATTCTCTCTCACTTTCTCCCCTTCCCCTGCTTGTTTTCTCTCTCTCAAAATAAGCAAACATTAAAAACATAAAGAATAAATAAAAAACTGGAAATGACCTAAAGGCCCATCAGCAGGTGGAATGCGGGCTGGCCGGACAGTGCAATAGGGCTTAGCAATAAAAACGAGTTAACTTTTAGCACATGCAACAGTGTGCGTAGATCCTAAACGTGTCAGGTGAAACCGACAGATAAAACAGGGCACCCACTAGATGATTCTAGAAAGGCAATTAATCTACAGTGTCAGAAGCCAATCAATGGTTGCCTAGGTCACGGCAGGGGGGTGGGGGGTATAAAACAAGGCACAAGGAAACTTTGGGGGAAGAACCTTGAGGGAAACTTCCCGGGGAAATGTGACGCTCAGAAGCCAGACATCAAAGGTCACCTGTGATGTGACTGCATCCCTGTGAAATGTCCGGAGCAGGCAAATCCACGGAAACAGAAAGGGGGTTAGCAGGCGCCAGGGGATGGGGGAGGGACGTGGGGAATGAGTGCTAATGGAGACAGGGTTTCCTTGGGCGGGGGGGGGGAGGGGGATGAAAATGTCCTGGAACTAGGGGTGCCTGGGTGGCTCAGTTTAGCGTCTCACTCCTGATTTCGGCTCAGGTCTCCGTCTCACAGTTCATGAGTTCAAGCCCTGCATCAGGCTCTGTGCTGACCGTGTGGGGCCCGCTTGGGATTCTGTCTCCTTTTCTCTCTGCCCCTCCCCTGCTCTCTCTCACATACACACACACACATTCACTCTCTGAAAAATAAGGAGGGGAGGGGAGGGGAGGGGGGGAGGGAGAAAAGAAAGAAAGAGGGACGCCTGGGTGGCTCAGTCGGTTGAGCACCCAACTCTTGGTTTCAGCTGGGTCATGATCTCACTGTTTGTGAGTTCAAGCCCCACATGGGGCTCCGTGCTGAGGGCGTGGAGCCTGCGTAGGATTCTCTCTCTCCCTTGCTCTTCGCCCCTCTACCTCCCCCGCTCTCCCCTCCCTCCCTCTCTCTCTCAAAACAGGTAAGTAAACTTAAAAAAAAAAAAAAGACAATGTCTTGGAACTAAACAGGCAGTGACTGTACGTTGTTAACACACTGAATGCCTGTAAACCGTGCGCTTTAAAATGGCTAGTGGTTACTTTTATGTGAATTTCCCCTCAAAAAAAAAAAAAAGGAGTAGCCAGAGTTGCACAGAGGTACACACACCCCCCTCCAGCCTCACCTGCAGCTCCCACCCTGCCCTCCCCCTGCTCCTGGCTCCCCCCCGAACACACACACACTTTAAACCCCGGACGGTCCCTGCAGGTTCCCGGCAGCGGCTCACTGGGCTCCCGAGCGGGAACCAGCACGAGCCCCTCTCCCGCTCCAGGGAACAAAGGCAGCCTAACCCCAGCGTGCTCCCAGTGACAGGTGTCTACACCTGTGACTGTGCCTGGAAGCGGATGACAAAGTCGTCCCTGAGAGCAGAGCCGTGGGCCCACAGTCACCTGGCCCAGGTGGGCAAGGAGGCCCCCGCCCCCTGCACCAGCTGGTCTGCAGGGACAGCACCGTCACCCTCCCCTCCCCTTGTTCACAGCCGTGTGTGTGGTCCCCGCGCACGCCTGGGCTGACCTGGGCTCCACAGGTGCGAGAGAACACGCCGGGAGAGATGCTGGCCTGGACCCCGGCCTGGGCCGGGAGGTCTGGTGCCTTCGGCTCTGCCCTTTGCCGAGCCCGGAGGTGCTGGGAAAGAGATAAGGCCGTCCTGCTCCGGTGGCCACATGGAAAGGCCACATGAAGCAGGAGTGGCTCAGCTGGCCGGGCCATCCCAAGGCACCAGACAGGACAGAGAAGTTCTAGACGGTGAGGTCCAACCAGCCCAGGCTGCGGACAGCCGCCACTCCTCACGGACCAAAAGAGCTGCCAGTCACGGATGAGAGTGCCCCGGGGTGATGGAGCCCCCGAGCACAGGAGGTCTGCTCCCCCGAGGGCTAAGAACCCACGGGACAGCCAGTGGCGTGTGACAAGCAGCTTCATACCCCCTTTACACGCCCCTGACCGACTGAGGCTGACTGTGCCTGAGCAAAAGGGAGAAAAACCTAAATCCGGGAAAATCCTGCCCTCCTCAGAACTCCCGGCCACCTGCAAGAAGCTCTCGGGTCTGCATCGGGTCACTCTGGCTCCAGCAGGCGCTGAGGGAAGGCCCTGGGCCCAGGGGACGGGGGCCTGTCATAGCTCAGCCCACCTCCCAAGCCTGCACTGACCAAGAACTCGGGGCCCCGTACACGGCCTGACGCCCAGACTCCAACACCTACCTCAGCCACCTTCCCCCACCGGGAGGTGGATGGAGTCCCAAAGCTCAACTTCACCACCTCCAGGAAGCCCTCCTGCTGCACCTGTCCTCTGCCCCTACCCAGCATCTCATGGTCAGGGGTCAGCTCTCTGCCTGACAGATGTTGGAGCCCCAAGGCCGTGTGTGGGATCCCGGGTGCTCTTCCAGCAGAGGGTGCCCTGGGGCCAGCGAGTGGAGACACCCAGTGCACCCCCAGGGATATCCGGAAGGCCACTCCCCTGCAAGGAGGCCACAGGCACTCTGGCCACACCGTTTGGAAGTGAGGACATGGAAGATGGGAGAGGAACCTTGTCCTCAACGCCCAGGAATCAGGGTAGGTCTGATCTCCATTCTGTGTATTCCTGATTCTCCGGCCGGGGAGGGACTGTCCCTCACGGGACGAGCCAGTCCCTAGAGACAGCACACGGCTCACCAGCGGGGTTCACACACATTTCACACGCACTCAGTCCCGGGCCCATCCCCCGCGCCTGTGTCCCCTGCCCCGCTCACGGCAGGGCCAGCTGCCAGGTAGCCAACGACAGTGCCCTGCCCGCGCCTGACGTTAAGCCTGGATTGCCAACGTCCTTCTGGAAGAAAACACAGCTGCGAACAACACGACGAGATAAGGAAATCGCCTGCCCCCACTCGCGAGGCCCTGGGGGACTGGCTCCTGCAGGGACCCTGCTTCTCTCTTCCTGCCGATTCTTGTCCTCACGCATTAAATTCACCGGTAACGAGGGGACCCACAAAACCCCGGGCACCCCCACCTCAGACCCTAATAGGGGCCGAGCCACCGGTCCACACTCTCCCTCTGCCCACGATCTCGCAGTGTGGGCCGCCAGGGTGCCATGTACCCTCCGGGACTTGTGAGCCATCACCCCCGTGTTCCTCGAGGTTCCCGGGTGGCCTTTGCCGCAGCGTGTCCTGTGATCATGAGGAGGGCCACGAGGGCGGATGGGGCTGCTCTGTGGGGGCTCCCTGGGCGCGGCCCGGGCCCCGGCGGAAGTCAAGGGCATTGTTCCTAGCCGCGGTGCCACCACCAACAGCCTGGGACCTGTGTGGCAGTGCCTACCCCCAGATCCTGCTGAAATGACTCCGACTCGCCAGCCCCCGCCTGCTAGGCCCGCCTCACCCGCTCCCCCTTCCCGCGGGAGCCGCATTAAAGCTTCTTGCCCACATGCTCCTCCGGCTCCTGCCGACGGACGCTGGGGCCTCCTTCTCGGGGTGGCCCCGTGTGCCGCCTCCTTTTGGGAACAGTCTTTTCAAGGCCAGTCTCCTGTTCCGGCGCCTCACCACACCTGCACGATAACGAGACCGACGCTTTTGGGGCGCCTGGGGGCTCAGAGGGTTAAGCGTCCCATTCTTGGTTTCGACTCAGGTCATGATCTCACGGTTTGTGAGTTCAAGCCCCACGTGAGACTCTAAGCTGGCAGTGCGGAGCCTGCTTGGGATTCTCTCTCTCTCTCTGCCCCTCCCCTGCTCACACACGTTCCTACATTTTAAAACTGGGTGGAGCCCAGACCAACCCTGGGATGCCCAGCTTACACCTCAGAGAGGAACCGGTCGTGATGGGCGGGGGTCCCCCCGGCATCCCGGAGGCCCTGCCCAAGCCCCGCTCCTCTGTGCGGGGGACCTGACACACACCGCCCGCTGCCCCGGCCCCATGGCCACCTGCCCTGGATCCCAGGAAGCCTGAGGCAGAGCGGCCGAGGGGGCACCCAGGGCTGGGTCAGGAGGGGCAGAGGGAGACAGAGGCCCAGAGGCAGGCAGAGGATGTGAAGTAACTTTAATCACCACCCTCAGACAAAGGCAGCAGGAGTGTGAGTTGGGGCCACTCCCGAGCGCAGCTCAGGGCCAGCCCCTAGGGTCCAGCTGCGACGTGCTTCCACTACTAGGCTTCCTGTGTCCGGGGCGAGGGTCCAGGTGGCCACGACCCCCAGGGCCACGTGTGCAGGGGCTCAGGTCCACGGTGCTGCACGGCCGGAAGCGGCCAGGTCCGAGGGCTGAGGTGCCCACAGCTGCCATGCCAGGGCCCCGGCGGTGCGGTGGCAGCAGCGGTCCTCACAGCAGCGAGGTCTTCCTGTCTGACAGCCGCAGGGAATCCTTCACCACCATCAGCAGCCCCGGGTGGTTCAGGCGCCCCTGGGCCCAGAGCCGGGACAACATGAACAGGAAGATGGCAGCCAGGCCTGCGCTCAGCACCACTGTGGGGGACAGGTGGACACACAGAAGTCCGTGACAGCCCCGTCCCCAGCCGTCCCTTGCCCCCAG
This sequence comes from Mungos mungo, assembly GCA_004023785.1. NCBI lineage: Eukaryota > Metazoa > Chordata > Mammalia > Carnivora > Herpestidae > Mungos > Mungos mungo. The sequence goes on from PISW01006210.1 coordinate 23,144, forward strand.
GAGCGGGAGGGCCTGGTCATCTTACCGGCAGCCGCGATAACCCCACAAGCGCTTCGGTTTCCATACTGGACTGAGTGCTGGTCCCCACCAGAGGTGGCTGTGGCATTCCCGAGGTCGAGGACAGTGGCCGGGGTCACAGGGGTCCCCATGGCTGTGGCATTCCCCTCCTGGGGTATCTCGGTTCCTGCAGTAAGTGCAGGCATTTCAGTAGCTGGGGATTCGGGGCTGAGGAGGGACGGACGCGTGTCCCAAACGCCTGGGGGGACCTTGGGGCTCATATCTTCCATCCCAGAGCGAGTGAGGTCGGTGGGCACCACTGTCCCCACAGGGATGCGGGCGCGGGAAGATCCGAGCAGCTGCGCCTAGAGCCTGGTCACCCGCCATAAGGGGTCAGACGTCCTTCTTATTTAAGGCCCGGCCCCTCCCCCCCAGGACCTGGTCACGTGGCGGAAGGGGTCAGACGTCCTTATCTAAGGCCCGGCCCCTCCCCCCCCAGGACCTGGTCACCTGGCGGAAGGGGTCAGACGTCCTTATCTAAGGCCTGGCCCCTCCCCCCCCCAGGCACGCTGAGGTCCCATGACACACACCACAGCCAAGCTCGTCGCTGGAGCCAGGACAGTCAGGATGGCCGTCGCAGAGCCAGGTGCGCGGGATGCAGTCACCGCCCCGCAGGCAGCGGAGCTCCCCGGCCGGGCAGGGCTGGAGGCTGCAGTTGTGACGAGTGCTCTGGTCCATGCCATCTGGGCAGTCATCGACGCTGTCACAAGGGCAGGGGCTGCCAGTGGGCGGCAGGCACTGCCCGTCCTGGGCGCAAGGCTTGATGCCTGAGGTGCAGGGTCAGTCAGCACCCGGCCCCCTGCAAGCCCCGCCTCCCAAGGCCCCACTAAGCCCACCTCCCAGGAAACCCACCTCTTCCCACCCCCGAACCCCCATAAGCCCCTTCGACCGCCCTCAGGCCCTGCCCCCTCGCGCCCCGCCCCCGGATCAGTGCCACTCACCACACTCCTCCTCGTCGCTGCCATCGGGGCAGTCCTTGTCGCCGTCGCATCGCAGAGGGAGCGGCACGCAGAAGCCACTGGTGCGGCACTGGAAGTTGGTGGGCGGGCACGAGCCTGCAAGACGCACACCAGTGAGGCCTCCTGGGAGGTCCTGGCCTCCGCCAGGGCACAGCGTTACAAGCTGGAGGCCAGGAGACGGGCCAGGTCCCAGGGCGCTGGAATGCCCCTGGTGGCCAGCGTTTGCTGAGGACCCACTATGTGTGAGGCTTGGGGCCGCGCAGTTCACAGGGCAGGTCCTCCTGTCCCCCTCACCCCGCACCCCATGCCGCAGAAGACACCGAGGAGAGAAGGCCCCAGGCTGCCAGGCTGCTGGCAGTGTTGAGGTTTGAGCCCAGGTCTCTGATCCGCGGTTAAGCACACGAGGGTAGGGGCCATCTCTGAACCTGCCCATGGCCAGGGTCAGCAGGATGCGCCGTATCCCATCTACTTAGCAATGGGGAAACTGAGGCCCTGGGCAGAGGACCTGCTTCACCACCAAAGCCTGTCCACTCACACCTAAATTCCGCCACCTTCCCCATCTGGAATGTGCCACCTCCTAGCCGGGCCCCACCCCCATCAGGACACTGGAGACCTCACAGAATCCCATCATTCCGTCACCCACCCCTGCCTCCCCTCTGCTCGAACCTGTGCCCTGGTCCCCTGCCCTCTTACACAAGTGCCCTTTCCTGCATCACCCCAGTGCCTGGCTGGGCCCCAAATGCCTCCTGGACCTCACCTCCTCCCTCATGCTTCCTCCTCACCCGGCGCCCTCTGTTCTCCAAGAGGCCTGGCTCGTTCCCACCTCTGGGCCTTTGCCTGTGCTGTTCCTTGGCCCGATGCACCCTTTTCTGCCCCCACTCTACAACCAGTGACTCCTCCTCAGTCTTCAGATCTTGGCTGCTTCCCTGGGAGGGGGGTCCTGAAGCTCTACCCTCCTCCACTCAGAACAATGGTCCTCAAACCGGTCCCCACACAGCTGGCAAGGGCACTCAGTGCAGATCAGGGCCAGGACCTAGTGATCGCAGGGCCAGGGCAGTGCCTGACAATAAGCGGAAACGGGTCACACGAGGGTCCAGGCTGAGTCCAGACGAGATCTGAGCCTTCCTGGACCCCGGGCTGGGAGGCGGAGCTGGAGGGGCATGGAAGGGCCTGGAGCGGGGCCAGCAGGAGGGAGTCTGAGTGACACGGGAAGGGAATGGCCTGTAAGGCTCCCCTCCCAGGTGCAGTTCGGCAGGTGACAAATACCTGGCTTGGACCCAGCCTGGTCCCACCCTGTTCGATCCTGGTCTTCTTGCCACTCCTACCTTTATACAGGGGCCTGAGCGTCCAAACAGCCAAACCCTGCTCCCCACAGCCAGTCCCTCCCCAGGCCTCCAGGTCCAAAGGCACCTGTGGCCCACACAGTCCCTGAGCTTGGTGAAGCCCAAAAGCGCTGTGGCCCACCTGGAGTCAGCCTCCTTCCCTGCCTGTCTCCAGGCCTAGGTGCTCTCGGCCCTGCCAACCCTCGACCTCCCTCCCTGGAGTGTTTGGCCTTCCTGGGAAGTGGGAGGCAGAGCACAGCAGACCAGGCCTCGTGGGGACAGACAGGAGTTGAAGCGACCAGGGACTCAGTTTCCTCCTCTGTAAAAGGGGCTTGCTAGGAGTTCCCACCTCAGTGTCAAGTTTGGAACTTGATTAAGGCCAGTCCTGCCCCCTTAAAGGAACCAGAAACATTTAGCTTGTAAAGGCTGGGAGTCTGCGGTGAGGCGGGGGACCAGGTAAAGCGAGAACTCAGGAAGGAATAGGTTAAGTGTGTGACCCTGAGCTCACAGCTGAAAGCCAGAGCCACCTGTGCCTACAGGGAGCTTCCCTCCTGCTGGGCTGACTCTGGGATCCTCAGAGAGCCACCAAGATCACTTAGGCCCAGGCGTGTGTGGCCAAGGGCCTGGGGGTCACAGGGAGGGAGGGAAATCTTTCATTCTTTAAGGCCAGAGGAGGAAGGCGAAGAGATGGGGAGGGCGGGGGGCTGGTGACCCGGGAAACTCAGCCACATGGCCTCAGGGTCTGGCGAAGGTTTAGGAGGCGCAGCTGCTCCCAGAGGCGCCAGGTGACCGGCCATGCACGGTTAGAGGTCGGTCAACCAGAGCCTGCAACAAGCCTTCCTGTCCACGCTGGGCTGAAGGTCGGCTTGGAGGTGACAGTGGGGGCCCAGAAAGCAGAGCAGGAGTGGGGTGTGGGCAGGGTAGAAGCAGAATAGTTAAAGGCAGGGAGGGCCATCCGGGCGAGGGTCCCGCGCTAGCGATGGCTCGCTCAAAGGCCACGCTCCGGGCTCGCTAGAGTCCCGAGCCACGTGCCGGGGGAGTGTCTGGAGCGGAGCAGCCAATGGCGAGGCGCCGCCGGCGCGCGGGGTGGGGTCGGGCTGAGCCGCGCTCACTCACCTGGGATATGGGCGAAGAACCGGATCGGGACCGGGGTCGGGGCGGCCTCCAGACCCAGTCCGAGGCCAAGCAGCAGCCGCAGTGCCAGGGCCAGAGCCGCGGTCCGCCGGGCTCCTCCACGCGCCATGCAGCTGCGCGCCGCACCGCCCCAGCCCTGGCACTCACTGGCCGTGCGCGCGCGCCGGGCCTCGCTTTTATCCCCGCGCACGCGCGCAGCGCCCTGGGGCGGAACCCACGCCCACACCTCGCCCCCCACCCCCGCGCCCGCGGCTACGGGTACCGTAAATGTCCGAATATGGGAGCACCCACGGTTAGGCGCTCTAACCCACTTTTCGCAGTGACAAGATATATATGAAAGGTGTTGGGTCCGTTCTAAGTTAGAAGCTAATGGGGATGTAAACGAACTTGTCGGTGTCTACTCACAAAATTGAATGTTTCGCATGCATCGTACAGCAAACGTTACTGTCTAACCATCGTATTTAATACGGCAGCCCCTCTCTCCTGCTTCTCTTACTTATCCTAGCTTAGGGTCTGACGACTACTAGGTCAGCTGCAAGATTGGAACGCTGCGTTGCCCACTGTATCCTAGAACAGTGTCTACCACAATGGTAGGCTCTTAAATATTTCGTGAACAAATTAATAAAATGCCTGGCTTCTATCATGGGTCCTGTCCTGGCACCTGGATGTGCCTGTAAAGGCAGATGAGGAGAGGGGGAGGGAACCAGGTAAGGAGAGAACTCAGGAAAGAATAGGTTAAGTGTTTGAACCTGAGCTCACAGCTCAAAGCCAGGGTCACCTGTGCCTACAGGGAGCTTCCCTCCTGCTGGGCTGACTCTGGGAACCTCAGAGAGCCACCAAGATCACTTAGGCCCAGGCACGTGTGCTCACTCACGTCCTCGGCTTCATTCAGTCTTTATATTCTTCCGGAACAAGATCCGCAAAGGCAGCCCTCGGGCTTTCTCTTTGCCACGCTGCCCAGAGGCACAGAAAATACAAACCTTCTGCAGGCTTTCTATCCAATCAGCTTCTGTGCCTTCTTGAAAATAAATATTTTACCTACAGCTATATCTTCAGAAACAGCAACGCGTTAGACTGCCCGCACAACCTCGGTGTTGCCAAGGGGTGCCCGTAGATACCCCCTCCAAGTTTCCCATGAAGCAACACTAAAGCAGCCCAGTTGTCCCACGTGGTATGACTCAGTATTTGAAAATGTTGAAGGTGGTGGCCAGTTTGGAGCGTGTATCACATGTTGGGGTTTTTTGTCGTCGTTGTTTCAAAAACTCCCAGATTCCCCAGGGTGGAGGCTCGGCTTCCAGGTGAGAGGGCTCTGGGGTGCAGAGATCAAAGTGAAGGAGCCCCCCCTTCTGTAGTAGCTGGGCACAGACTCCTGTCAGGTTCAAGCCAGAGTTCAGGGCGCCTGAGGACTTCCTGGTCCTTCCAGTCCTCTTGCTCTGTCCAGGAGACATGGCCACAGGCGCTGACCTCACAGGACAATCCGGGAAGGAGCTGAGATCACAGAGAGCATTCCCACCAGCACTAGCCCAAGGGAAGGTGACGTGTCAGACCTCTTTCCCACCCCCACTCTCTTGCCAAATCTAAGAGTCTGTGTCCTGAAACTACCCTGAAGCCTGCCTCTGTGGAAGCCCTCGAGGCTGCCCGCCTTGTGACCTAGGAACACCCTGGCCAGCCTTCCTCTCCGTCCTGATCTGCCTGAATCTGACTCACCCTTTGCTCCAGTTAGAATCCCACCTCTTCCAGAAAGCTTCCCTGGGGGCTTCAGCCCACAGTTTTTCCCCTTGAACTCTTAGCATTTGTAAGGCCCACTGTGGGGCTCCTTACACGCCTCCGGCCTGAGACCCTTCCCCTTCCCTGCCTGGCTCAGTGCTTCCAGAGAACGCCCTGAGCTTACCCCGCGGAAGGCTTGTGGGGTTCTTCCACAGGGCGCCCGGACTTGGGCTACTTCTTTTCTGGCTCTACTCAGCAGCTCATTCCTCGTAGGACCAGGCCCCTTCCTTCTCTAGGCTGACTCTGCCTCCTTTCCCAGGGCCTGTGCAGAAAGGTTTCTGGCTCTGGGGGGCCTCTCCTCACCCCGGGGCAGGCGAGCCTTCCCTGTAGAGTGGCTCAGCCGTTCTCTGCCAGCCCAGGAGCTGCAGGGCCATCAGGGTCAGACGGGTGGGAGGGTACCGGCCCCTGGTCACAGCTGCGGGAGCTGCGGACCTAATGGAGAGTTTGTGCTCGGCCTCGCTGCCCCTCAGTCAGGGCCCCCCAAACACCCAGAGGTCCTGGAATCTACCGCACTGCTCTCTAGGTCAGCCAGGCCCTCGGGGAAGGGACGGTGACCACTCTAGACGCCTTGCCCCTGGACCCCACGTCATCTGACTCTGTACCCGGCGACAGCATGTCACCCTGAAGCTCAAGAACCCCTAACCCGCCCCTGCTCCTGGAGTGCTGGCAGAGTTTAGAGATTCAGCACCTGCCTCACCGGCAACTCCACGTAAGCCCCGTGCAGCCTCGAAAGTGAAAACAGAAGTGACACTGGAGAGCAGGGTGTATTTGTCATAAATTAGGTCCTGGTCTCCCGGAGGGAATACAAGGAGGGGAAGCACTCAGGGGGCCCTGAGGCCCTGGCCAGGTGACCCAGGGGGCAGTCACAGGTAAGGCTGGTCCTTGGACAGCTCCCACCTCTTTATGGGAGGAGCCGGCGACACGGCCTTCTTCTCAGTGGCAGCAGTGGCTGAGCTGAAGGAAAAGGGACTTTGGTTAGGGCCAGGTGTCCCCAGAGCAGCACCCGCGGATTTGAGGCAGCCCACCCCCGCGGCCGGCAGGAACACGCCTGCTGAGACTGGGGGTCTGAGGCCAGAGTGAGGGTGCTCCAGAGGCCCAAACGCCTTCACTGGGGTCCCCCACAGGGTCAGCCAACCCTTGCTGGGAGCTGGCCAGCCCGCATCCTGCCCAAGCCCCGTGCGAACGCCCTCCCATCGGCCTGCCCCAGCTCCCGAGCCCAATGAACAGCTGGGTTCCTTCTCCGGCACCCCTTCCCACCTGTAGCCCCCGGGGGGACGAGCTCCCCATTCCAGGTGCCCCCAGACAGGATCCTGACAAAGGGGCCAGACGACAGGTGACACATGCCCACTGCTCTCTCCTCCCTCAAACGCTGGGCACCTACTCCAGGCTGGCACTGCATGCGCCCCAGTGCAGCGCTCGGCCCAGGCCCTGGCCTTAGCCTTACGGGGCAGAGGGTCACGTGCGACCCAGAGTGGGCCCTAAGGAGACACCGTGGCAACAAATCCCGAGTGCCTCCCGACATAGCCATGTCCCTGGTGCCCAGGACTGGGGAGGCCTGCGCACACGGCAGGCAAGAAGGGAGAGGATGCGGGGCACCTGGGGGGCTCGGTCAGTTAAGCATCTGACTTCAGCTCGGGTCATGATCTCACAGTTTGTGGGTTCGAGCCCTGCATCGGGCTCTGTGCTGACAGCTCAGAGCCTGGAGCCTGCTTCCGATTCTGTGTCTCCCTCTTTCTCTGCTCCTCCCCTGCTCATGCTTTGTTTCTCTCAAAAATGAATAAACGTTAAAAAATAAAAAATAAAAAATAAAAAAAAGAAGGGGCTAAAATCTACATATTGTTTAAGAAGAGTACAAAGAAAACGGGGTGTGTGCACCTATATATACACACAGACATACATACACATGTGTAGACAGCGAATACTATTCAGCCATAAAAATGAAAGTCTCCATTTGCAACAATATGGATGGACCCTGAGGGTCCTATACTGAGTGAGGTATGTCAGGGAAAGACAAATTCTATAGAATGTCACTTATGTGTGGAATCTAAAAACAAAACAAAAAACTACCTTACAGATAAAAAGAACAGATTGGACAGGGCTTCTGGGGGGCTCCGTCGATTAAGCGGCCGACTTCAGCTCGGGTCATGATCTTGTGGTTTGTGAGTTCGAGTCCCGCGTCAGACTCTGTGCTGACTGCTCAGAGCCTGGAGCCTGCTTCTGATTCTGTGTCTCCTTCTCTCTCTGTCTCCCACTCACACTCTGTCTCTCTCTCTCAAAAAATAAATGTTAAAAAATATTTTTTTAAATATACACAAATACCAAGTCCCCATTGTATACCTGCATGCAAATGTCAATTATGCATCAATTTTTTTTAAAAAGGTACAATTGGGGCGCCTGGGTGGCTCAGTCGGTTGAGTGTCCGGCTTCAGCTCAGGTCATGATCTCACGGTTCATGGTTTCCAGCCCCGCATCGGGCTCTGTGCTGAAAGGTCAGAGCCTGGAGCCTGTCTTCAGATTCTGTGTCCCTCTCTCTCTCTCTGCCCCTCCCCTGCTCAGGCTGTCTGTCTGTCTCTCTCTCTCTCTCAAAAATAAATAAAACATTAAAAAAAAAAAAGGCACAATTACAAGAGCAGCACCCGGGCTTCTCTCTGAGGGGACCCTGGAGCTTCACTTGCTTTGCAGGAACCGCACCCCTGGCTGAGGCCCCAGGCCCTTCCCTGGGCCGGGTGGGGGCAGCTGGGTGGGGGCAGCCAGGCTCTCAGGGAAAAGCCCCGCCACCTCCGACACCGTTGGTGGTCCACCCACAGGCACCTGGAAAAGCACAAGCAAGAGGAAGTGCTGCTTTCAGGAAGGCGGTGCCTCCTCACCTCTCTGCAGGCTTGCCGGCCACCAGAACCTTCTGCGAGGACATGACGACCGAGGGCGGCACAGCTTCCCGGCGGCCGTCGCGAGTGCAGTAGTAGTTGCCGGAGAGCTTATGGCTGGGGCCCACGGGGAGCTTGGGCGGAGGCTGAGTTCTGAGGGGAAAGAGCATCAGCAGTGAAGCTAGAACGGCACCCTGCGGCTCGGCGAGGCTGCCGTGGGCCTGTCACCTCAGGGTCCCTTGGTCCACGGCCGTGGATGTACGGCTGGGGAGGATCCGAGGCCCTGAGGCCGGCAGCAGCCTCTGCTATGGATGTACGGGTGCTGGAAGGCAAGGTGGGGTACGCCCCAAATACGACTGACCTGGAGGACCTTTCTGAGGCTACCCGGGAAAGGGGGCAGCCCAGACTGGACACCCCAACCTCTTCCCACCGCACCACGGCCCCAAGCTAGCGCCTCGCCTCACTCCCACCCGCAGGTGCCCAGGACATGGCGGAGCCAGGGGCTGCGGCTCTGCCCGCCTCGTGTCCAGTGGCCCTGGTGCAGGAATGTTGCACGAGAGCCCCAGACTCGGCTCCTTCTGAGGGTCTGTGTCCCGAAAGTCAGACTACAGAGCGCCTGGGCTTCCGGTTATCTCCGGAACTCTCCGGAAACCCTGCTGGAATCCGGGCTTATTATCACTCAAAGAGCACCTTGTCCTCTGAGGTCCCTGAATTTCCTGTGGCCACAGCCACAGCCAAAGGGGGAGGGGGGGTGGCGGTGGGGGAGTGAATGGAGCTCTGTCCTGGGCCGGGTGAAAACCTGGGGTGAATTTACAAAGGAGCCAGATGCCTGAAAAGGAAACGCTACCCTCAAAACAAAAAATGAAACTTCCCTGGAAAACACAGCAGACAGGAAAGGCAGATAAGACAGGAGAGATGATAAAATCATTCAGTTTTCATTCAACCACGTTTTAAAATAGCTTGTTTAGCGTTTTGCCAGGACTTAAGTTCTTTTTTTTATTTTTTTTAAAAAACATTTTTTTAAAGTTTACTTATTTATTTTGAGAGACAGAGAGAGGTAGAGAGGGAAAGCAAGTAGGGGAGGAAGAGAGGGAGAGGGAGCATCCCAAGCAGGCTCCATGCTGTCAGCACAGAGCCTGACTCGGGGCCTGATCTCATGAAGAGTGACATCATGACCTGAGACAAAATCAAGAGTCAGACACTTAGCGGACTGAGCCACACAGGGGCCCCAGGACTTAAGATTTTCTTAAAACAAGTGATAACCATTGTGTAAAAAAATGAGAGGGGCACCCGTCTGAGATTCTCTCTCTCCCTCTCTCTGCCCTTTCCCTGCTCACATGCATTCTCTCTCTCAAAAAAGTAAACATTAAAAAAAATTTTAAGGGGCGCCTGGGTGGCTCAGTCAGTTAAGCCTCCGACTTCAGCTCAGGTCATGATCTCAGTTCGTGGGTTCGTGGGTTCAAGCCCCAGGTCGGGCTCTGTGCGGACAGTTCAGAGCCTGGAGCCTGCTTCAGATTCCGTATCTCCCTGTCTCTCTGCCCCTCCCCCTCTCATGCTCTGTCTTTCTCTGTCTGAAAAATAAGTAAAACAGTAAAAAAATTTTATGAGAAATATGAAGAAAAATAAAGTTTAAAAATTTAATATTAAAAGCTCTATCCTTGGGGCGCCTGGGTGGTTCAGTCGGTTGAGCGGCTGACTTTGGCTCAGGTCATGATCTCACGGTTCGTGGATTCGAGCTCTGTTCTGATGGTAGCTCAGAGCCTGGAGCCTGTCTTCAGATTCTGTGTCTTTCTCACTCTTTCTCACTCTCACTCTTTCTCACTCTCTGCCCCTTCCCTGCTCACGCTGTCTGTCTCTCTCTCTCTCAAAAATAAAACATTAAAAAAAGTTTTTTTAAAGCTATATCCTGGGGCGCCTGGCTGACTGTTAGCAGAGACTAGAGCATGTGACTCTTGATCTTGGGGTTCAAGCCCCATGTTGGATGTAGAGATTAAAAATAAAATTAAAAAAATAAAAAAATAAAAAAGCAACATCCTGTGTGGCAGTCAGAATTGGCTTACCCCCTGGAGTGTAGACAGCGCCCAATGGAAAGACCCACCTGAATCACCAGGGGGCGCCATTATCCTAAGGAAGTTGGAAATTTTTTGAAGCCTTTTAGCGGCTCACCTACGACCCTAGACAGAAGAGTAACTTAAAACTTCTAATACTTGGAATTAGTTACAACATGGGGCCTTCCTATAAACTTGGTTATTCTAATGCTATTTTTTGTTTCCTTTCGCGCTAATCCTTACAGGCTGCCTTACCTCTGCCGGCCCCCCTGCCTTCCTATATGCAGCTCTCTCTTCAGTCCTCAACGTGCTCCAGCCACCCAGGCCTCCTTCCCCCTTCTGGCTCTGCCCAGCCTCCGCAGCCTTGGCGTGTACTGTTCCCTCTGTCAGAATGTTCTTTCAGGGGCGCCTGGGTGGTTCAATCGGTTAAGCGTCCGACTTTGGCTCAGGTCATGATCTCATGGTTCGTGGGTTCGAGCCCCGCATCGGGCTCTGTGCTGACAGCTAGCTCAGAGCCTGGAGCCTGCTTCGGATTCTGTGTCTCCCTCTCTGCTCCTCCCCCGCTCCTGCTCTGTCACTCTCTCTCAAAATTAAATAATAAACCAAAAAAAATTTTTTTAATTTTTTTAAATGTTTTATTTATTTTTGATACAGAGAGAGACAGAGCATGAGAGGGGGAGGGTCAGAGAGAGAAGGAGACTCAGAACCGGAAGCAGGCTCCAGGCTCTGAGCTAGCTGTCAGCACAGAGCCCGACGCGGGGCTCGAACCCACGAACGTGAGATCTGACCTGAGCTGAAGTCGGCGGCTTAACCGAGCCACCCAGGCGCCCCCCAAAAATTTTTTTTTAATGTTCTTTCAATAATTATCCTTTGGCTCCTTCTCGTTCCGGCGGCTCACATGTCAATCCCAGGGGAGAAAAAAAAAAAAAAAGACCTTGAGGCTGCCCACCCTCCAGCTTACTCTCATTCATTTTGTCTTCAGGGCATTGTAGAACGCTTGCTACCTGTTGCGTTCATTTCCCTATTACATTTCTCTCTTCCTAGAACTTGAGCTCCATAAAAGGCATGAGAACAGTAACTTTCCTTCTTGGTGCTGTTATCCCTGAGAACACGCCAGGGGCTTGTAAATATCAAGTAAGTTTTGGTCGCAAATGAGTTAGGAATCAAGGCGCTTCTGGGTTCAAATCCCAGCTGTCCTTTCCAAGCCTCTGAGTGACTTTAAGCAAAAGATTTAGTCTCTCTGGGCCTTAAATGTTTTCATTTGGCGTTCGGGGGTGATAACGCTAGCCGGGAGGGCCACACCGAGGACTGCGCAGCGACACGATCCACTGTGAATTCCTGCGCAGCCTGTTCCACGAGCAGTCGGCTCCGAGTACAGGTAAGTTAAAACCAAACCTCTGCCTCCACAGACTGCCCGGGGACCCGGGGCGGGATTCCGGCCCAGCACTCCAGGGGTCTAAAGGAATACGGATTTTGTTCTTGACGTTAAGGCGAACAGGACAGAGCCGGAGTGAGGGCGGCGAGCGGGGGCTTGCTCACCGCTTGGAGATCTCCTGGTAGCGCAGCTGCAACTTCGCCTGCAAGTCTCGCTGTGGGAGGAGAGGAAGGAGGTCAGCCTGCAGGGCACCCCAGGAGAAGAGAGGGCGAGGGAGCAGGGACATCCCGGGGATGGAGTAAGGAAGGGCGGAGATGGGCTGTTTGGTACAGGGATATGAGCCCTGGAGGGGATAAGGAGAGCTAGGGACTGGGCCACAAGATACAGGGTTAAGAAGCTCTAGGATCAGGCAGACTTCAGGCCTGAATGGGTCGAGGGCTGGGGTGGAGGTGGGTGTGTCGGCGGAAGGAGTTGGGGGTCCTGGGCTGAGACACGGGTTCCAGCCTAGGAGAATCTCGGCACCAAGAGCCTCAGGCTCAAGGGTGCAGGAGGATGGGGACCAGCCGGGAGCGGGTCCGAGGAGCACTGAACCCACAGCCCCCCGCTCCGCCCCATTCGGCCCTTTCCGCTCCGCGCACCCCGGATGCCCAGTTCCGCAGCCGCTGGATGAAGCGAGTAGCGGACGCCATCTTCAATCAGCGCTGAAGGGCGCCCCTGACGTCTCTACCGCGGGGGCTGCTGGGAAAACTTTCCAGGTCTCGCGAGGCTGGGATGGGCGGGGCTACAATGCGATATAAAAGCGCTTCTCGGAGCACGTGACCTCTCTCCGCCCGACCGTCGCCGCGCCGCCATCATGGACACGAGTCGTGTGCAGCCCATCAAACTGGCCAGAGTACGGAGTGGGTCCTGATTTGGGGGCCGAGGTGAAGAAAGATGGGTAGGGGGAAGGGCTGGCCAGATCTGATCCCAGTTTCTCTCCGCCAGGTCACCAAGGTGCTGGGCAGGACCGGCTCGCAGGGACAGTGCACGCAGGTGAGCGAGCGCGGGTCGGGGCGCCCCGGGTTCTGAGCCCTGATGATTCCCATGCCAGCTAGACTCTGAGACCAGAAGTCCCTTATATCGCAAGGGCTCCCAGAGGGTCCGAGCCCTCATCAGGGCCTTCCCCCATGTCTGAGCTCCGTCATTCTCATTATCTGGGTTCCGACTTTCCTCTTTCTTAGGCTGTCCCAGCGACCTCTTTGTGGCTGCGTGCCCTGCTGAGTCTGCTCCCCGCCCCGAACAGGACCTGAGCGACAGCTGTCCCTACTGGTGGCTGCTTTTGTCGCTCAAGAACGTTTTTCCCCACTTCTTGGCTTTGTCGGCTTCTCGCGGGCTCAGCTCTGACTCCCAGACGCAGTCTCTTTTCTAAGTGTCCCTGGGCTGGCCCCAACTAGTTCTCTGTATCGAAGTCTGCTGCCCATCACGCGGTGCCTCCCCGTGAGTGGCCCTAACTCCGCGCTCTCTGGTGAGCCCCGTAGGTGCGCGTGGAGTTCATGGACGACACTAGCCGCTCCATCATCCGCAACGTGAAAGGCCCCGTGCGCGAGGGCGATGTGCTCACCCTTTTGGAGTCAGAGCGGGAAGCCCGGAGGTTGCGCTGAAACTGTGGCTGGTGAGTGCAGGGCTGGGGTGGGAAGCCACAAACCCTAGGTGGTAGTAGGGAGACTTGACTAAATGCACAGGTGAGGGTCTCGGGGTCGGGGGTGTACAAGGCCGGGCGGGGAGGGAGTTTGGCAGTTGCTGGGTGGCCAGTCACAGTCTCCCGTTTGGGTCTGTTTACAGGGTCCTGGCTGCCTGGGCCCACCATTCGCCTCCCAGGGATGATCTGCGATTGTTAATAAAGCGTTTATGTCGTACGTAATTCTGGGATTTTGTTTGGGCTGTTGCTAGACTTAGAAAATTTCCCAGTGGGACCCCTCCCTTTCTTTGCCCTCTGAAGACTTGGGGTGTGCGAGCTGTGTGATTGTGTCCCCAGAACAAGGCGCAAGCTGAGTTAGTAATGTTTTATTCTGGAGTGGGCGGACTCTGGGGCCTTGTCACTTTTCACTCAGCCCCCCGCTCATCTTGCTGGTCCCAGGTGAGCCCCTCCTGAACACGGAGCTGTCCAAGCCTGCCATTTGGCCCAGGGCTGGCAACCTGGATAGCAAACCCTGGCCCCTGCCGTGCCCCCACAGGCTGGGTGGAGGGACGAGAGGTCTCCCCGAGCCCAGGACGCCAGGCTGCTCACTGTGCCTCAGGGTCTTCGCTTGGGTCACTGCATTCTTCTGCACCAGGCACTGCCGCGGGGGACTCAAGGGGTGACTGGTGAGAGAGATGGGGGGAGGGGTCCTGTCAGCCTCCCGTGGGCAGGATGCTTCCTGCTACTCGGGGACGTTTCAACAGTGGAGCCCGGCTGTCTGGTTGTGAATTCGCCTCTGCCCCATCAGATCAGGAAGGGGCACTTGATCTCCAAGCCTCCTTCCCCATAGCTCTCCAGGAGAGGGGGTGGGGGCAGGCTGATTGGATGAGTTTAATTCAGTGCTGAGAAGAGCTCGCCACTTGCTTTTGTAAAAGAATAAGCCTCCCCTCCTTGGAGGCAAGCTGAGTGTTCTTCCAGCTTGATCCTGCCTCCCTGCCACTGGGCTGCTGCCGAACTCTGGCCCGTCTCCAGTCCTGAGAATCTGGCTTGCGGAGAGCCCACACCCCTCTGCCCCTTCCTGCCTAACTCTAAAGGGTCCCTTATTCCTGGGGCAGCGGCAGGAGTCCGCTGACAAAGGAGGGTCTGAGCTAGATCTGACAGCTCTAGTCTGGCTTTAGGTCACTTCCATTTGGAGGCCTCAGGCTCGTGGCCTATAAAGTGGACGTTTGGTACTTGGGCATTTGACAGGGAGAACATCAAATTCCAGCCACGTGCATTAATCCCAACCCAGGTTCCCGGATCCTGGCCACTTCCCCAGAAGGGCAGGAAGGGAGGCCCCCTTTCTGGGGCACAGAGTGCCGTCTCAGAACCCCATGCGTCGCTGGGAGGCTTTGGCCCAGAGCCAGAGCCGCACTCACCTGGAGGCCCTGCTGGCCAGAGCTCAGGTGCGCACGCAGCAGGGCAGCCACCTCCTCTTGCTCGGCCTCCAAGGCAATGGCCAGGGCGCTAGTGCCCTCCTGAGGAACAGTCCGGACGGTCAGCTCCCTGAACCGAAGCACGGGTACCCTGCCAGCCCCCCATCAGCCCTGTGGCAGCTCACGTTGTCCAGGAGGGTCGGGTCACAGCCTGGCTGGGCCAGCAGCAACCGGACGGTGTCCAGGCGCCCGTACTCACTGGCGCACATGAGTGCCGTGGCCCCGTCCGCATCCTGTGCGTTCACGTCTGCCCCGCATGCCAGCAGGGCCGCCACCATGTCCTGGCGGCCGTGGCTGATGGCCAGCATGAGGGCTGTCTGTCCTGTCTGGGGAGTGGGAAGACGGGCATAGGGCTGGGGAGGGTGCTGGAGAGAAGGAGGTCAGACCAACCCCAAGTGCAAGTGACCCCCAGACCGGGAGCCTGGAAAGAAATGTCCACGCACCTGGCTGGCCTTGGCGTTGACGTTGCCCATGTGGAAGAGTCTCTGAACCACAGCCGAATCCTCTTCTCGCCCCACGGAGGTGAGCGCAGCCAGCATGAGGGCCGAATAGCCCGCCCGATTCTGGCGGTCCACCTCACAGACCCCTGTGGGGAGAGGGAGCCTGTCATCCAAGAAGCCGACCCCTCAGTCCAGCCTGGTTTACCCTCCCGACAAGTCTCAGGTCCGCCACCTTGACTGGGTCATGGATGTTCTGTTCCCTTGGCCCCTGAGGTTCTCCCTGCCAAGAGCCACGTGCTCCCTCCTTCCCCTTCAGGGTTCTGCTCAAATCTCTGCTCGTTCCACGCTGGTTCTGGGACTTGGTTTGGTTTTCTGTTCTCTCCCCCCCAGACCACCTGGCACTTAGTAGGTGCTCAATAAACTTATGTTCCTATTTTCACGGCTACCACCCATCAAGCCACCATCCTTGTAGATGCACCCTGGTGTCCAGATCCACTTGGTTCCATGCAGCAGATCTAGAGAAGTCTGGTACAGTTGCCTGTTTAAAACCCTCCTGTGTCTCTCCATTGCTCCTGGAATACAGGCCATGGGCCATGGCTCCTGAGGCTATTACCGAACCTGTGTTCTTTCTTCTGGAATCCCTTTCTCCAAGCCTGTGTTAGATTGACTTCTGCCCCCCCTAAAAGATGTGAAGTCCTACCTACTCCATACCTATGAATGTGGCCTTAGAAATAGTCTTTGTAAATGTAATCAAGTTAAGATGGGGTTCTTGGGGTGGTGGGCCCTAATCCAGTATGATGGGTCCTCAAGAGACACAAGCAGAAGACCATGTGATGACAGGCAGAGGACACCATCAGCCACGGGTGCTAAGGCCAGACCAGGCTGCAGGCTAGCACCAGAAGCTGGGGGAAAAGCACGGACCGATTTGTGCTCTGAGCTCCTAAGAAGGAAGCAGGCCCGCCAACCTTTTTGGACTTTCAGCCTCCTGAACTCCAATGACTTCTGTTTCAAGCCACCCATATGGAGCTACTCCGACTTGGCAGCCCCAGGAAAGAGCCCTGCCGCCTGCCCTTCAGGACTGAACACAGACGCTCCATGTCCTCCGGAATCATCCGTTCCCATCCTGGCCTCTCCTTCAGCGCCTCACAGCGGCGCCATCACTAGCATGACTGACTCGCTGTCCCCCCCCATCCATTCGGAAGGCTCCATGAGACCAGGGCAGCTCGGGAAGAGGCGGGGGTGGGGTCCCTAGTTGTGGGGCATGCCCTGTTGGCGTTCACTGCTTCCACAAGCTTCTGTGACCCTGGTGGAGTGGGTGGGTGGGTGGGGAGGGGGACAAGGAACCAAGAAGCCTGGAGATGAGAGGGATTTCTGTGAGGACATGGAAACTCGCAGGTTAGCCTGCAAAGTAGGAGAACTGGCCTGGGATTAAAATAAAAGAAACGGGATCTCATAGGAGGGAGAAGGCAGAGGAAGGGGTAGAGGGGATAGCAGTCTGACCATGAAGAGGCTCCAAGGTAGGGCTGAGGGAGGAAGAGGCAAAGTTCTGAAAGTGGAGATGAGTAGCAAGGATACGCAGCCGCCCTTTGGGCCCCGCATTCCCGGGAGGTGAAGCAGCCCCTGTGGGGAGCGCATTGTGGACTTGGTCCTAGTGGGTTAGGGAGGCCCGGGTTGACATGGGAACAAGCAGATGAGGGGTGTAGGGTAGAGAGAATGACTGATGTGAGCCTGAGGGGGGGTGAATGCAACGAATAAAGGCATCTGGAAGGCCTTGGGCTTCCTGTGACAGCTGCGCCTGCCTGGCGGGCTGCTGAAGCCGGCATGCCCAGCCCCCTTTAAGGGGGGAGAGAACAGATTACTCTGCTCCTGTATTGTCCCCCACTCCCAAGCTCCAGCTCCCTGTCCCGCCCAGAGCAACTGTGCCCTTCCCCAGGCCAGATCCTGTGTTTGGGTGGGTGGGAGAGGGCACAGAGGAACCTTCCTTAGCCTGCAATGAGAGTGAGAAGCCACCCAAGGCTGGACCCAGCAGACACTGGACCCGAAGGATGACGCCCAGGAGGGCTCTCGGTGGGCACTTTGTGTACTGCCCACTGTCCCCTCTGCCGTGAGTCCCACGATGACAGCAGCTGTATGTGTGTGGCCCGCCCCCACCCCAGCACTGTACTGGTCCCCAGCGGGCTCTCCATACAGTCTTGTGGGCTCCGCAGCACCTAGATGTGTGTATCTCAGCTCTAGAGGGGCAAAGTCGGGGCAGGGAAGGAGCCAGTGCAGGACATGGGGGCTGAGGACAGGGCGCAGTGGCCACGCCTCCCCTCAAGCCTGAAGAGGCAGGTGACCGCTGACGGCTCCTGCGTGCCTGGCACTATCCTACCCGTGTTATCCCAACTGCCAGGGAGGACCCTGTTGCGCCCCCGCTTCCCAGATGGGGAGGCCAAGGCTGGTGAGACTGAGTGATTGCTCTAGGTTTCAGTCTACCTAATCCAAAGCCTCTACTCTGGCACCCCACAACGTGCAAGGCCACCAGCCCACAGCTCAGAGGACGCAGAGGTCTAAAGGCCCTTGGCAAGTGGCCCAGGACACAGAGATCCTGTGACCCCGGAGGAAGGCGCTGACCGGTGTCCAGCAGCAAGCTCGAGATGGCCAGGTTCCCGTGGGACACGCTGTAGTGCAGGGCCGTGTTCCCGTTGCCATCCGCCAGGTTCACCACGTGGGCCAGCAGCTCGGGGCCCAGGCGTGCCACCGCGCCCAGCACCCCAGCCACGGGCTCCGCCTGGGACCGCCGCTGGCTCGACACTCGGAACCACTCCTGGGCCACTAGGCGCGCGGCGCCCTGCCGGGACAGGAGGAAAGGCGTCAGAGACGGTCCAGGCTGTGTGGAGGGGGGCCGGGCAGGACGGTCGCTGCCTGTCAGAGGGGGTCGGTGGCGCCACACCCCTTTGGAGGAGGGAGGGCCATTTGGGGAAACAGGGAACCTTTTCCCCAGGCGGAGATGCCTTTGGAGAGTCTGGGATCAGGGGAGGTCTCGGCACGGAAGGGTGGAACCTGGGATCCGCCAACTCTAGGAACGCTGACGCGCTCCCTTAACAGGGCGTCAGGGGAGGTCCCCGATGGGGCCCACGACTGCCATCCATGCAGGGCTCTCGCGGGCACTCACGCCGTCGCGGGCGATTCCGCGCGGCCGGCTCAGCTGCCGGTGCAGCGCGGCGCACGCCTCCCTCAATCGCGGGCTCAGCTCGCACCTATCAAGTAGAGAGAGACTCTGGAGGGGTCTGGGTCGGGGGTGGGGAGGCGCGGGGCCCAGGGAAGAAAGCGGCCGTCCCCGCTCCACGTGCCTAACGCCGCTCACCTCCCCTGCGCACCCAGCTGAAGTTCTGCCTCTGGCTCGGGTTCGGGCTCGGGGTCCGGGACTTCCCTGCCGCTGTCGTCCCCGGAGCCGGAGGAACTGCTCCTTGGAGGATCGGCGGCACCGTCCTCACTGTCGCTGTCGTCGTCCTCGCTGGAAGAGCTCTCGTACCTGGGGGCAGGGTGGGAGGCATCCGCTGAGCCTCCCCTGTGGGCTCACTCTGGAGTCCTGCAAGGTGGGAGTGGCTGTCCCCACGTTACACGTGGGGAAACGGAGGCTTTCCGAGAGCGCCCTGGGAGTGAGGGGCAGAGCCAGGATTCAAACCCGTCTATGTCCCTGCAGACGGCGCCATGGGGAGGCGGGAAATGCTCACTCTCCGTTGAGGACCCCGACAAACTGCAGGCTCTTGGGCCCGGGGCTGGGTTGGGCGCCAGGTGTGCCATCTCTCCTCTTCATGATGGATTTGAGGGTGCCTGGCGGGGTCAGATGAGGACACTGAGTCCGAGCCCAGAAGCCATCAGGCCAGGGCTTAGGTAGGGGTTGGGACTCACCCGCGGGGGCCACGACTCTGTCCCCATCCGTAGGTCCCTCCGGGTTCTCCTGAGTCAGGGAAGGGGCCTCCGCGGGGGTCTCGGTCTGTGTGGCCTTGGCGGCACAAGCCCACGGGGTCTGGGTGGCAGCGTCGCGCGGCTGGGGCTGGGCCGCCGCCGCCGCTTCCTCCTCGGCAGCCTCGCGGGCCTCCTCCAGCTCGCGCAGCCGGCCGCGCAGGAGCTCGCTCACCCCGCGCTGGTGCTCCAGGCTGGCGCGCAGCAGCTCCAGCTCGCGCTCGGCGGCGGCGGGCAACCCCAGCAGCGCCTCGGTCACCCACGCGTCTGCCTCGAGGGTCTCGGGGGCCGCCTCCACGCCGGCCTCCCGGGTCTCCGGCACGGCCTGGGCCCTGGCGTCCTGGGTCTCCGGCACGGCCTGGGAGCCAGCCTCCCGCGTCTGCGGCGCCCCGTCGGGGGTCCCCGCCACCGCATTGGGGACCTCGAGCGTGCTCTCGCTGCGCCGGGAAGCCGGCCCGTCGGGGCCGTCGGCGCCAACGGCCCAGGGGCTAGCCTTGGCGCGAACACCGCGCTCGGACGTGGCCAGGCGTTCGGTGAGCCGCCGCAGCTGAGCTAGCTTGTCGGGGCGCGCCTCCGCCTCCCCGTCGGGCTCCAGCTGCCCGCGCCCAGCCAGCAGCCGCGCCTTCTCGGCGCGCAGCGCGCGCACCTGCTCCTGCAGCTCGGGCAGCGCGCGCGCCTGCTCCTCGAGCTCGCGCAGGCGCCGCAGAGCCGCGGCCATCTGCTCGCGCACCAGCTGCAGTTGCGCGGGACCGGGCGAAGCGAGGGCGGGGTTGGAGGCGGGGCTGCTGCGGCCGGACCCGCGCGGGCTGCGCGGGACAGCGCGGGCGGGGCTGGGCGCGCGCTCGTGCGCCTGCGCGAGCTCCAGCCGCCGGCTGGTTTCCAGAAGCGTGTGCTCGACGCGCGGGTTCCGCACGGGCACGCGCGGCGACAGCGGCTGCAGCGGGAGCCCCGAGGGTGCGCCCGGGGATAGCGCGCCCGATGCTCCCCCATCGTCACTAGCTAGGGACTCGCTGGACGTCCAGGCGCCTGGGCTGCGCGCGCCTGCGAGGCCAGCCCGGGGTGCCCTGGGACGGCGCGCGGGCGGCGGGCCCGCGGCGCGGCGGGTGGCGGGGCCGCGCTCCAGCTCCTCCACGTACTTGAGGAAGTCCAGGTCCAGGTGGAAGCCATAGGGTGTCTCCACTGAGTAGGGCGAGCTCGGGCTGCGGGCGCCCGCGGTGGGGCCGGGGCCCAGGCGAGGGCCGCCCAGGTCTGCGGGCACGACGGGGTTTGGGGGGCGTCAGGCTGGGGGAGGGAGACGACTCGGGACAGACTGGACAAATAGAGCGCGTCCCCCGCCGCCCCCACGACAGTCCTGCACACCTCCACCTGCACCAGACCCTGCACACCTGCCACTGCGGCCACGCGTGCCCGAAGATCAAATGCCTATCTGCACCAAATAGTCATGCAATCCCACCCTTACTGAGCACCTGCTACGTGCCAAGCACTATTCTAGGCTCTGGGGACACATCAGTGAACAGGACAAACATCCCTGCTTTCTTGTAGGAGATAAACATCATTCCAAATGGTGCCTGCTTAGAGCAATAATAATAACAACAACAACAAGGTGAAATGGAGCATGACGAGGAGGCGTGACTTTGGCTCTAGTTGTCAGGACAGGTTTCCTGCGGAAGGGACTTAAAAGTTGAGCCCTGAAATATGAGGAAGCAGCTGGGGACACAAGGTTCTTAAAACAGCCCGAGCAAACGCCCTGGGATATAGTGAGCCGGTGAGGGTGCCTGGAACAGTTTAAAAAAGGAGAGGGAAAGGAGGAGAGGTGGGTTGGGGCCAGATTGTGGGGGGCTTCCCGGTCCACCATGAGGAATCGGGTTATGTTGCACATGCAATAGGGCGCCACAGGCAGGTCTTAAGCAGGGCCATGACATTCTCCAGTGGACGCTCAGAAAGGGCTCTCTGGCTACATATGAAGGAGAGAATCACAGGGCTGTGTCCACACATGGGCACCAAGCATCAATCAGTCTGTCCACACACATGTATCCCATTTGCACACTCACCAGGCAGGTTCTGATTCAGGGCAAACTTGGCCATGTTTTCTGGAGTAGCTGCCAGACACACCCTGAAAAATGTCCCCAGAAGGGGTGAGGATGGGGCCAGCCCCTCCCTCTGGCTGTACTTCTGGAGTCAGCCTGGACGGTGAGTTACAGTAAACAGCCCCAAGAGCTCCTCTCCCCCCAGCCCCACACATAAGGCATCTGCCAATCACTCTGGGCCTGTCCTGTCCTCTCTGCTCCGCCAAGAAGCCTTGAAACTTTGGAATGAATGAATGAATGAATGAATGAATGAATGGGGGGATTCCCCAGGTCCAGTCCTCAGCCAGCTGGACAGGGAGAGGCAAGTGAGGCATCAGAAAGAGGAGCCTGATCAGAGAAATCAGAGTAGGTGGGTATGGGTGCAGGGGAGGGTCATTCCAGACCTGCTGAGTCCTGTCAGTCTCAGGGCAAAATTAGAAATTGATGCGCAAAGGGATGAGGTGTGGCCCTTCAGAAGCAGAAGGCGAGAGTTGGAAGCCCTTCGTGGGCTCATTAAAAATTCATCCGGTCAGATTCTGTGTTATTAAAAAAACAAAAACAAAAACAGGACCATTTGAATTCTTTTTTCCTGAGAGGAATGCAAACAAGATATAATTGTGCATCTGAATTTTTACCGAGTGGCTTGTGAGCCCCTCGTAGGAATGATGGAGAGCTGAGGGCTAGATGCACCGAG
Source organism: Mungos mungo (assembly GCA_004023785.1). NCBI lineage: Eukaryota > Metazoa > Chordata > Mammalia > Carnivora > Herpestidae > Mungos > Mungos mungo. Next base: position 44,950 of record PISW01006210.1, read on the forward strand.
GATGCAAATCCGTGGATACTTATCTCCCGCGGATGTCTCTAGCAGAGTTCGGGTTCTGCCCTTGGCCTGGGAAAGCTTATAATGGAACCAGAAACACCCCGGTTGTCAGAGCTGTGGATGGACATGGGGCTGAGGGTGGGGACTCTTCGGGTAACAAGACGGCAGCTTTAAGAAACTGAGGGAGATTGGGGCACATCTAATGTGATAATAAGGACGATCAGAAAGCGCAAGGTTGGAAAGAAGGGGCTTTGAAGAGCCCACATGCAAATTCTTCCAGGGAGGAAAGGCACCTTCTATTGAGTCCGTACTGTATGCCTTGCCCAATTAAATGTAACCCTTGTGCCATCCTGTAAGGTAGGTGTTACCATTCACATTTTCCAGAGGGGGAAACTAAGGCACAGAGCAACTGCCTGTGGGAAATGCCCCTAGATTGGGCTTCTGCCCATCTTCTGGGGACTCCTTGCCGGTCCAGCTTCCACCACCAGATGTATGCCAGACCCATCGGTCCTCTCCCTGACACAGTGCCCCACGTGCCAACCCCCTGGGAACCTTTCCTGTCACCTTTCCAGCCTCTTGCACTCCTGACACCCATCAGCCATGGAGTGCCCCCCTGCTCCACTGCCAAGGGGACCCTGCCACTCCCACCTCTGTCCAGCCTGGGTCCCTGAAACCTCCCTCACCCCACCCCAAGGCAGGCGGGGGGTGGGGGGAGCCCTTCTGGTCCCAAAGCAGCTGTTTCCTGTCCCCTCGCACCGGTTGAGAGGGGCGGGCCAGCGGGGCAGCCGGTCACCACAGAGGACAGGCAGTGCCTCTAACGACTTGTTTTCAGGAAACTGCCAGGAAAGAGTTGTGCGGTGGAAAAAAACGTGGGCCAGAGCTTAGGGGTCCGGGCCTGCCTCCTCGCACAGCGGGCCCCGTGACTCAGCGAGGGCAGCCCCCTGCCCCGGTGACGGGCTCACACCCAAACATGAGGCCCGGAGAACTCAAAAAACACAGCTGTGGGCCATTCCGAAGACCCAAAGCAGCTAGAGTAGCCAGGCCCAGGAGCTGGGCTGAGAAAGCAGGGCTCCAGCAATGGTAGATAATTATAAGGCATTTGCCAATCACTCTGGGCCTGCCTCTATTATAAGCAATTCATGGGTATTCACTTAAAAAAAATTCTAGTTAAACCCTCTAAGGTAGGTATTTGTATCATTACCCTTTCCCCTATTGTCCAGATGGAGAAACTGAGACACAGGAAGATGAAGTGACCCATCCAAGGTCACCCATGAGGCAGGATGTTAACTCGTGGGTCTGCACTGGCCACCCACTTGATGGCCTTCTAGAAACAGCTCTCCCCTCCAGGGCGGGGGCAGAGAGCCCCAGGGGGTTCATCGCTCCCAGCCCGCCCCCCTGCCTATACCCGCGCGTTTCCCTAATGGGGAAGCAGGCCCGCACTACGGCGGCTCCAGGGGCCCCGGTCTCACCAGATGGGGGCGCAGCTGCCCTCCCCTCTTCTCCGCTCCCGCCCGAGCTGTCAGCTCGATCGGATCCTCTGCCTGAGACCCCCTCATTAGGCCGTCAGAGCCGACGCCACACGCCCCCACTCCCGCCCCAAGAACTATTTCGGGACTGGGAGCCGCGATCCGGAAACCTGAGCGGTGGGGGACTTGGCGGGCAGTGCGGTCCCGGTCCCGGAGAGGACGTCTCCCCGGCTTGAGGCCGTGAGTGGTAGCACCCCCTAATGTTGGGGCGGGGCGCTCAGACCCCTGAGGTGGGGCTGGAGGCTGATGATGATGGGAGGGGGAGGTACTCGGGTACACCGCGTCCCCCCCAGACACACACACACACCCCACGACGGCCTCGCAGAGACAGAGCAGTTTCCTACAGGAAACCCCGCCGGGCGGTTCCATCCGCTACCCATTGTCTGCCGGCCCGGGGGCCGTCCGTCTCTCCCCCCAACACCGTTTCCGTATCCCCCCCCCCCAAACACACCCAGGTCCGGCATGAGGGGCTGGACCCGGGTCCCCGAGCTCTCCAGGAGCGACGCTGGGAAAGTCCTGGAGTATGTTGGGGCGCTAGGGGGCGGAAAAGCCCCCCACTGAGCTCCCGAAGGGCGAGAGAAGGGCGATCTCAGGAAGCCAGAGCCCCCAACTCTGCTCGCTGCCCACCTGGGGTCCCAGTGTGGGAGGGTCCCAGCCAGAGACACGAAGCCCGCCCCATCGCAGGGCGCTGAGCCCGCAGAGGGGCAGGAAGCTCAGCACCCCTTCCCGCTACGTCCCCTAATACCCCCCCAGAAACCCCACCGGTGGCCCCCAAAACCGGTGCTTTACCTGAAGCAGCAGCCCCCGCCGCGCCCGCACCCGAACCCGCCCCCTCGGAGCTTGGGGACGGGTTATCAAGGCCTGGGCCCTAACTGATGGCCACATCAGCCAATCAGCGCTCGAGGCACTCCGAGCTGTCAAATGGTAAGGCGGGGTGGGCGGTGCTGGCCCGGCCCCAGTGTGGGGCGGGGCGGGGGCGGGGCCTAAGGTGGCTGTCCCGGGGCCCGGGAGGCAGGACCGAGTAGGTAGAGGGCGGGGCGGAAGGGGCAGCCAAGTCCCGCCCCAGGCAGGGCTGAAGAGTTAGGTTTGCTCCACTGGGCACTGGGGAGCCATGGGAAGACAACAGGAGACTAAACCAATGAGATTTGTGTGTTTGGAAGATCCTTTGGGGGGAAGCTAGGTGGACTGATGCTCACGTTCTAGTGTCTTGGTGAGGCACCAAGACCCTGGATCTTTCCTACCACAGGGTCTTTGCACCAACTGTTCATCTTCCTGCACTGTTCTTCCCCGCACACGTTCACATGGGCACCTTCTCCTATTCTGGCGGCCCGACATGTGTGTTCCCACGCCCTAAAAGCCTAACGGGGTCACTTTCCAGTCTCTGTCTTTGCCATTGCTCTGTTTTATTAACTTGGTAGCTACTTTCACCATCTGAAACAAGAAGAATCTTATTTGTTTACTTATTTGTCATCTGTCTCCCCCACTAAAGTGGCAGCATCAGAGACAAGGAACTGATTGATTTTGGACACCACTTCATTCAGTATTCCTGGCACACAGCAGGTGCTTAATAAATGTTTGTTGAATGATTTAAAAAAATTTTAATGTTTATTTTTGAGAGAGAGACAGAGTGCAAGCCAGGAAGGGGCAGAGAGAGAGGGAGACACAGAATCCGAAGCAGCTCCAGGCTCTGAGGGGTCAGTGAAAGTCCCAATGTGGGGCTCGAACTCACAAACTGTGAGATCATGACCAGAGCTGAAGTTGGAAGCTTAGCCAACCGAGCCACGCAGGCGCCCTTGTTGAATGATTTTTTAAAAATTTATTTTAATTTTTAAAAAACATTTATTTATTATTGAGAGACAGAAAGAGACAGAGCATGAGCTGGGGAGGGGCAGAGAGAGGTGCAGACACAATCCGAAGCAGGCTCCAGGGTCCAGGCTCCAAGCTGTCAGCACAGAGCCCGATTCGGGGCTTGAACTCACAAACTGTAAGATCATGACCTGAGCCAAAGTCAGATGCTTAACCGACTGAGCCACCCGGGCGCCCCTTAAGTATTTTTTAATGTTTATTTTTAAGGGGGGGCAAGCAGGGGAGGGGCAGAGAGAGAGGGAGACACAGAATCTGAAGCAGGCTCCAGCCTATGAGTTGTCAGCACAGAGCCCAACATTGGGCTCAACCCTGCAAACCAAAGGATCATGACCTAAGCAGAAGTCCGACATTTGACTGGCCTACCCAGGCGCCCCTAAATTATTTTTTAAAAATTTTAAATAGGGGTGCTTGGGTGGCTCAGTCGGTTAAACATCAGACTTTGGCTCAGGTCATGATCTCATGGTTCGTGAGTTCAAGTCCTGCTTCAGGGATCCCGGTTTCTCTCTCTCTCTCTCTCTCTCTCTCTCTCTCTCTCTCTCTCTGTCCCTTGCTCACTTGCACCTTCTCTCTCTCTCAAAAAATAAAAAATTTATAAGTAGGCTCCATGCCCAATGTGGGGCTCAAACTCACCCATCCTGAAATCAAGAGTTGCATGCTCTACCTACTGAGCCAACTGGATGCTCCTGTTGAATGATTTTCAAATTACATTTAAATCTTTAACCCATTTCCTGATTAAATTAGCATTTATAATGAGCACCTAATGTATGCCAGGCACTGTGCAGGTCCCCGAGGAGGCCACGATTCCTCCTATCCTGGGCCACAAGGCTGACAGGCAGAGATAGACTTTCAAGGCAAAGTTTATAGTAAGAGGCTGACTGGATGGGACAGAAGGAAAAGGGAGGGACAAGTCCCTGACCTCCAGGGTCCAGGGAGGCAGCCGGCAGCCGTGACAGTTACCGGATTGTGCTCCAAATGGGAGAAACTGCACATCCAAAGGAGAAATAGAAGGCTCCAGACATGGGGAACTTCGTTTAGTTCAGCTTGTTGGTGGCAGGAGAGCTGGAGGGCCCCGCCGAAAGGTACATCTGAAGGGTGCGTCTGAGGCAGCTCAGACTTTATCCAATACAATGAGGCCCCTCAGAGGCACCTTATTATGTTCTAGAAGCATCTGTCTTTTTTGTCCCAGTCCCACTCTGCTTTAACTATTGTAGCTTTAGAATATGGTTCAAAATCTGGGGCGCCTCGGTGGCTCAGTCGGTTAAGTGTTCGACTTCAGTTCAGGTCATGATCTCACAGTTCGTGAGTTCGAGTCCTGCATCGGGTTCTGTGCTGACAGCTCAGACCCTGGAGCCTGCCTTCAGATTCTGTGTCTCCCTCTCTCTCTGCCCCTCCCCTACTTGTGCTCTGTCTCTCAAAAATAAATAAATGTAAAAAAAATTTTTTTTAAATCTGGCGCGCCTGGGTGGCTCAGTCACTTAAGCATCCGAGTCTTCATTCCAGCTCAGGTCATGATCTCAGGGTCATGGGATCGAGCCGAGAGTTGGCTTCTGTGCTGAGTGTGGAACCTGTTTGAGATTCTCTCTCTCTTTTTCACTCTGCCCCTCTTCCCTGATCATGAGAGAGAGAGAGAGAGAGAGAGAAAGAATAAGGTTCAATATCTGATAACTCCTCTTCTTACAGAATTCTTCCTGCTGCTCCTGCAGAAACACCAGCCACCCCCGCCCCCCACATCGCTCTTTCGTGTGCTGTCTTCTCTCCCGGCTGCTCACAGCAAAAAATTGTAAGAAAATAGAAACTTTGAAAGCAGAGATACAAGTATAACGAGCCCTCATATTCCATCATCTACCCGTAACCAATTCTCCACATTTGACATTATTGTTTCCCTCTGGACATCTCCCTTTTTTCCCTCTGCTGTTTGTACATTATTTTAGGTATAACTGCGTGGGTACCTCTAACAATTACGGCTTTGACAACCACAAAGCATTATTATGCCTGGCAATGTTGATAATAATTTCATATTATTTAGTACCTATCCCGAGTTTAAATTTTACCAATTGTCTCAAAAATAACTTTTTACAATTGATTTGTTAGAATTAGGATCCAAGTAAAGTTCACTCGTCCGGTTTTGCTTGATCCGTGAACGCCTCTTTTACCCTATACCAGTTTTCCCTTCTTGTTCTACACACGGCGTTTGTTTGTTGAGGAAATTATGTCATTCGTCCCCTGGAATCTCCCACATTCTGGATTTGGTTGAGTTCATCATGGGGTCGTTTAGTCCATCCCCCTGTCCTCGGTGTCTCCTGTTAACTGGAAATGAGATCGGAAGCATCTTCTGAGCCGTGTCTGATGTTGGCAGCAGACCTGTGTCTTCAGGATGCTTAACGGCATCCCCGGCCTTTACCCTCCAGACGCCAGAGGCACTCTGTGATTTCGATAACCAAAACATGTCTGCAGGCACGTTGCCAAGTGTCCCTAGGAGGTCAAGTTGCCCTTGTTCGTAAATATAGATCTAGAGACTTGACTGGAATCAAATGAAACTCTTTGGGGAAGCTTCCTGGGTGGCGGTGTACCTTCCTATTGCATTAAGTCAGGAGAATACATAGTGTCTAGAGTCATAGGTTTTCCTTCTGCTGATACTTAGATTCGTCGGTGGTTTTGGCCTGATCCATCCACCGTCAAGGTCTCCACCAGCCTTTCACCTAAAGAGTTTAGTAGACGCTGATGTCTGTTACCCAGGTCTGTGATGTCATCAGGTGTCACAAAATAATGAATTTATAATTTTTTCATTCTTTATGAATTTAGTATTTTAGCATTTTCCATGAGGAAAAACTTATCATTTATTTGAAATACAGTTTGTCAGGGTGCCTGGGTAGCTCAGTCGGTTGAGCGTTCGACTTCAGCTCGGGTCATGATCTCACAGTTCATGGGTTCGAGCCCTGCATCGGACTCTGTGCAGACCACTAGCTCAGAGCCTGGAGCCTGTCCTCAGATTCTGTGCCTCTTTCTCTCTCTGCTCTTCCACTATTTCACGCTCTGTCTCTCTCTGTTTCTCAATAATAAAGAAATGTAAAAAAAAAAAAAACCTTTAAAAAAATGAGATACAGTTTGTATTTGTATTAAGCAACATACATGCTTAATTCTGTCCCTTTATGTACAGATCTTTATTTTTTTAAGTTTATTGACTTATTTCTGAGCAAGAGCGAGCATGAGTGGGGGAGGGGCAGAGGTGGGTGGTAGAGGGAGACTCCCAAGCAGGCTCCACGTGGTCAGTGCGCACAGCTCAACATGTGGCTTGTGGTCACAAAACTGGGATATCACGACCAGAGTTGAAATCAAGAGTTGGTCACTTAACTGACTGAGCCACCTGGGCGTCCCATGGGTCTTTATTCATTTTTTTTTTTTAGAGAGAGAAAGTATGCGAGTACAAGTGGGGGAAGTGGCAGAGAAAGAGAGAGAGAGAATGTTAAGCAGACTCCACACTCAGCATGGAGCCCGACACAGGACTTGATCTCACGACCTTGAGATCCTGACCTGAGCCAACATCAAGAGTTGCTTAACCAACTGAGCTACCCAGGTGCCCATGTATGGGTCTTTGAAATAGTAAGTTGGGGCCCAGAATCTCTGAATATGAGCAAGGAGGAATTTATGAGAATTATTATTATGAGGTTTTTAAATTTTAATGTGTTTGATGTGCTTTAGTCTTTTTTTTTAATGTTTTTTTTAAATTTATTTTTGAGAGACAGAGGGAGACAGTGCAAGCAGGGGAGGGTCAGAGAGAGAGGGAGACACAGAATCCGAAGACAGGCTCCAGGTTCTGTGCTGTCAGCACAGAGTCTGACACGGGGCTCCAACCCACGAACTGCGAGGTCATGACCTGAGCTGAAGTCGGACGCTTAACGGACTGAGCACCCCAGGCGCCCCTGTGCTTTAGTCTTTGAACTCACTATCATTTTTGATGCTCAGAATGTACCAACTTTGGCCATTGGGAGCCCTTTAAGGTTGAGTTTTCTGGACCTCACATGCCTGTAGTTGTCTTGGGAGCTTTCTGGTTTTCATCTATGACAGCATGTTCCAGGGTTGTTATGTACCGTTCGTGCCACAGACACGGAGTCAGCCATCTGTCCAAGAAGACCTGTGTGCTGGACACTGGGTGTTCCTACACATTTCCTTCCTCCTCACCTTCAGCTCCTATTGGAGGACAGCCTGTGACCGCTGTGGGAAGAGGACAGGAAGTGGACAAACAGGAGAGTTTACATCTCCCAGGTGGCCAGAGCCATAAAGGAAGGGTGCCAAGTGTGGGAACGCCCAGTCCTGTGGCTGAAGGTAGGGACAGCTTAGAAGTCTAACTTAGGCCCCAGAGTCCCTGTGGGAGCATCCTGACCCTGCCGTTGCGGGTTTTTATCTGAAACTGCACTCTTGGTTGGCTGTTTTCTCTTTCTGGTTCTGTGTTTCTCGCTTTCTTCCAGTTCATTCTGGGTGTAATCCATCAGTTCACATGGAACCTCATCTCATGGTCGGTTTCTTTAGAACCTGAGCTGAGGGGCGCCTGGGTGGCTCAGTCGGTTAAGCGTCCAGCTTCGGCTCAGGTCATGATCTCACGGTTCGTGGGTTCGAGCCCCATGTCAGGCTCTGTGCTGACAGCTAGCTCAGAGCCTGGAGCCTGCTTCCGATTCTGTGTCTCCCTCTCTCTCTCTGACCCTCCCCTGCTCACACTGTCTCTCAGAAATAAATTTTAAAACAATATTTAGAACCTGATCTGAGATGCTGCGGTTCCTTTGATGAGAAATGGCATTTATTTAGCAATGTGGTTGTTGCTTCTAGGATTTTATTGCTTCCAGCTTTTCTGGGATGTTTTTTACCTTCTAAAAATTTTAATTAATTAATTAGTTATTTAAATTCCAGTGCAATTAACACACAGTGTTCTATATATTAGCTACAGGCAAAGAACATAGCGAGTCAGCAATTCTGTCCGGCGCCCATCATAATAAGCGTGCTCTTCATCCCCTTTACTTGTTTCACCCACCTCCCCCCGGTAACTCCCGGTTTGCTCTCCGTAATGAAGAATCTGGTTTTTGGTTTGTCTCTTTTTTTCTTATTTATGTGGTATCTGTTTCCCTCTGACTTATTTCGCTTAGCGTTGTATTCGCCAGATTCATTTCTGTTGTCGCAAATGGCCCGATTTCATTGTTTTTATGGCTGAGTACTATTCCGTTGTGTATAAATAGCATATCTTTTAAAAACTATTTATTTATTTTTGAGAGAGAGAGAGAGCCTAAGCAAGTGGGGGAGGAGCAGAGAGAGCTGGATACAGAGGACCTGAAGCAGGCTCTGTGCTGAGAGCAGCGAGCCCAGTGCAGGGCTTGAACTCGTGAACCATGAGACCACGACTTGAGCCAAAGTTGGATGCTTAACTGACTGAGCCACCCAGGGACCCCAATAACACATCTTCTGTATTTCTTCATCTACTGGTAGACACTTGAGCTGCTTCCGTATTTTGACTCTTGTAAATAATGCTGTGGTAAACATAGGGGTGCATCTATCTTTTCGAATTAGTGTTTTCACATTTTTGGGGTGAATACCCAGTAGTGGAATTACTGGGTCACGTGGTAATTCTATCATTAACTTTCTGAGTCATCTCCATGCCGTTTCCACAGCCATTGCACCAGTTTGCATTCCTACCAACCGTCCTTGGAGGTTTCTTTCCCTCTCCATCCTCTCCACCACTTACTTCTTGTGTTTTTGGTTCTAGTTCTTCTGACAAGTGTGAAATGATTCCTCATCATGGTTCTGATTTCCGTTAACCTGATGATGAGTGATGTCGAGCATCTTTTCGCGTGTCTGTCAGCCATCTACGTGTCTTCATTTTGGGAAAATCTTCATAGGTTTTGCCTGTTTTTAATTGGATCATTGGGGGTTTTTTTGGTGCTGAGCTGTGTAAGTTCTTTATATACTTTGGAATCTAACCCTTTATCGGATATGTCATTTGCAAATATCTTCTCCCATTCAGTAGGTTGTCATTTTGTTACTGATTGTTTTCTTCATTGTTTAGAAGCTTTTTATTGTGAGGTAGCCCCAAGAGTTTAATTTTGCTACTGTTTCCCTTGCCTGGGAAGACATGTCTAGAAAAATGTTGCTACAGTCTGTCGCAGAAATTACTGCCTGTGCTCTCTTCTAGGATTTGTATGGTTTCAGGCCTCACATTTAGGTCTTGAATCCATTTTGAGTTTATTTTTGTGTGCGGTGTAAGAAAGTGGTCCAGTTTCATTCTTTTGCTTGTGGCTTCCAGTTTTCCCAACACCAGTTACCGATGAGACTCTCTTTTTCCCACTGCATCTTCTTGCCTCCTCTGTCACAGATGAATTGGCCATACGAACATGGGTTTGTGTGTGATTTTCTGTTTCGTTCTGTTGATCTCCGTGTCTGTGTCTGTGCCGGCACCATACTGCGCTGGTCACTACAGCTTTGTAGCGTATCTTGAAATCTGGGATTGTGATAGCTCCCATTTTGTTCTTTTTTTTTTTTTTTTTTAAGATTGCTTTGGCTATTCGGGATCTCTTTTCATTCCATACCAATTTTAGGATTGTTTGTTCTAGTTCTGTGGAAAATGTCATTGGTATGTTGATAGAAATTGCATTAAATCTGTAGATTGCTTTGGGTAATATAGACCTTTTAACTGTATTTGCTTTTCCAGTCCATGAGAATAGACTATCTTTCTATTTGTTTGTGTCATCTTCAGATTCTGTCATCAACGTTTTAGAGTTTTCAGGGTACAGGTCTTTTACTTCCTTGGTTAATGTTTATTCCTAGGTATCTTTTTTTTTATTATTGTTATCATTATTTTTTTCTGGTCTTATTTATTTTTGAGAGCCAGAGACTGAGCATGAGTCAGGGAGGGGCAGAGACAGGGAGATACAGAACCCGAAGCAGGCTCCAGGCTCTGAGCTGTCAGCACAGAACCCAGTGCGGGGCTCAAACCCATGAACCGTGAGATCATGACCGGAGCCGAAGTCAGACACCTAACTGATTTAGCTACCCAGGCGCCGCTCACAGATTTTAAGTCTGCAGTTGTGTGCCACTAAATGTATGCCCTTGGCCACCAATCACCACCTTCCACCTTGAGAATGTTGAAATTTTGACTGAGTGAAAGTCTGTGTGTATTAGACAGGAAGCCTCCATTGGCCTTTCCCTCCCGCCTGGGAACCATATCTTACTTTTCGTAGGTGAATTTGATTATTTTCAATACCACAGACAACTAGAATCTTCTAACATTCTTTTCCACGATTGAATGATTACCCTCGCATAGTGAACTGAAGGTTCATCCATACTGTGATGGAATCAGCCCCTTAGTCCTTTGCATGGCCGGGGAATGTTCCATTGTGTGTGCATCGCCCATTCACCCTGCAGTGGACACTTCGGTTGGCTTTGCCTCTTGACTATTGTGCATGATGGTGCTGCTAATTTGGGGGAAGAAATACAGAGTGAATCCCTGCTTTCGGATATTTCGGGTACCTACCTTGAGGTATATGAATTAATTCTATGGTTAGGATTTTGAGGAGCCCCCATTCAGTTTTCCACAGCAGCTGCCCACATAGTTCATTCCTTGATATGTTGGAAGGACGTTTCTGTTTATGGATCTACCTCTTGTCTACTAATTTACCCTTGGTGACCTGTGTGCGTACTTTGCACCCTTTTCCAATTGTGAGTCGTATTGGTGCCTATGTATGTTGGCTTAGGTTGTGATTATGCTTCTGGTTCATGATGTGTGGCTTGTGGCTCTGGTTGATTCCTAGGGCTGATGGTATCTACTTAGAGTTCACGGAGTATGGTTTATAGATTATGGCTTTAGGGTTCTATTGTTTAATGGTGTATGGTTTTAGGTTTGTGGCATGTGACTTTGGGGGGACGTGCCCTTCGGGTGTTGTAGTGTGAGGAGGTGGGAAGAAGAATGTTGTTGGGTTTGCGATGAAATGATTTTTGTGGGTGAGTGAATGAGGGGGTGAGGTGGTAGGTGTTTGTTGGGAGAAGGTTTAGGGGTTCAGTGTGTGGTGTGTGGGGAGCTAGTGGGCTCAGAATTTGGAAGGTGGCAGCCTAAGGGTGAGTGAGTGAGGGTTTGGGAGGGTAGTTGTTTAGGTGGCGAGGGGGTGACAGTATGGGGTGTGGGTTTAGAAGGTTTTGGAGATGATTGCTTATTAGTCGAGAGATTCGAGGGGTCAGGTGGTAATGGTTTAGGGAATGAGGGTTTAGGAGACGAGGATAGAAGTTAGGGCAAGGCTCGAGTCACCTGAAATCATGGGTAATGTGTTCAAGCCGGGGCGGTGGAAGATCCAAGAAGAATCCAGTTGTCCAGAGGTCCCATTAGGGACAGTCCTGCCATGAGTAAGTGGAGTTTGTGGGTTCCGACCTAGAGGTAGAAGGCTTGCGAGAGCTAAGGTTTAGGATCAGGGCACATTCTGAATTCGGATACGTGCTTTGCAGATAATTTCTCCCAGTTTGTGGCTTGTCTTTTGGTTCTTTGAACAAGGTTTATCAGGGTAGAAGCTTGAAATTTATGTAGTCCTTGTTATCAATTTTCCTCTATTTTGGATTGGTCTTTGTGTTTGTGTCTTATTTTTTTAAATGTTTATTTATTTTGAGAGGTCTGCCCTGCCTGCCTAGAGCCCAGCGTGGGGCTGATCTCCCCAATCGTGAGATCATGACCTTCGCAGAAATCAAGAGTCAGACGCTTAACTGACTGAACCACCCAGTTGTTGCTTGTTTTTGCATTCGATTCTATTCTATTCATTTATTTTTTGGTGCAAAAAGGTGATTTTATTAAAGCACAGGGACAAGACCGTGGGCAGGAAGAGCTGCCCCGTGTGTTTGCATTTTAAACTTATCTAGTTTCCAGTGAATTTGGGTGTAGGTTGTAAAGTGTGTGTGTACATTTCATTTCATATGGTTTCCAATTAATTGTTCCTTAACTGTTTTGGGCCAAGTTGGGGGATAGTGGGCTCACTTCACTTTCAATTTCCAAAATGCAATGGATTCCGCAGGCGGCCAGGAGGGGACGCTGCCTCCACGGAGCCGTGAGCCCAGCGTGCCTGCGCTACCTCCACCGCCTGCAGGGGGCGCGCGAGCCCCGTTCCGTGCGCCGGCCCGCGGCCTCAGCCCGCCTCCTGCGTGGCAGGCGCTCGGCTTCCTGGGGACCCGCTGTGGGGGTTTTGGGAGGACGTGGGGACACGGCCACGCCACCTGGAGCCCGGCCCCCTCCGGACCCGCTCTGGAGGGTCCTGGTACTGCGTGTCTGGGGACGTGGTACTGCGTCGGCGGTGACGGGAGCCCCACCTCCTCAGGACCCGCTGTGGGGGCTTCGGGAGGGTGTAGCCCAAGTGCACAGGGACAAGGACGCGATCTCCTCGGGACCCGCCGCGGGAGGAGCCGGTGAGGAGAAAGCGAGGGGGTTGGAGGAGCTTCCGGAGCGGACACCGCCGGGGGCGGGGGGGTCCGGTGTCCAGGGGACTCGGCGGGGGCAGGACCCGGCGGTCCCTGCGCGGGGACGCGGGTCCCGGCGGGGCTGTGCGCGCGGCCGTCCGGGCTTCCCTCTCTGGGTCCGGGCCCGTCGGGGTTTCTGCTCCGGGCGACTCCGTTCCCGCCGCGCAGGACTGTGGTGCAGAAGCCGCTCCGAACGCGGGCACAGGAGGATCTGCTCCAGGCGTTGCTTCAGCGTCCGGGTGTGTGTGCAGGGGTGCGGTTCTGCGCTCGCTCTCCACGGACCCGCTGTGCTCTTCTCTGCAGCCGCGCCTTTTACTTTATGCCTTCATGTGGCAGAATAATATTGCTGTTTACCACCGAGGGGCGTTTGCAGAGTTCCTCTACCGTTTGACTCTGGTGAACGGTGCTGCTGTGTGTGTCGTGCGTGTGCTCTGTTTTTGAAACAATGTTTCAGTTCTTCGGGATGTACACCCAGGGGTAGAATTGTGGAGCCAAATGGTCGTTCTATGTTTTGATCTTTCTGAGGAAATACCAAACTAGTTTACACATAGGCTCCACATTTTACTTTTCCACAAGCATGGTGTAAGGGGTGCATTTCCTCAACATCTTTGTCAACATTTGTCACTTTGTAGTTTTCTTTAGTGTAGCAATTTTAGTGCATGTAAAGGGATGTCTACCTGTGGTTTAAATATTCATTTCCCCGCAGGCTGATGACGTCTAACATCTTCTCATGTCTATTCACCATATCTATGATCTCTTTGGAGAAAGGTATATCCAATTCCTTTGTCCATTTTAAAACTTGTTTTTTTTTAATGTTGTTAATGAGTTGTACAAGCTCTTTATATATTCTGTAACACTGACTCTTAGCAGACAAGTAATGTGCAAATGTTTTCTTCCATTCTAGGCATTGTCTTCTCGTTTTTGGTGTAGCACCTTTTGAGGTACAAAGGTTTCTAACATCGAGGAAACTAAATGTATCTATTTTTTGTTCCTTGCTTGTGCTTTGGTGTCAGCTGTAATGCTCATGAGGACTTGTCTCCATTTATATTTTCTAGAGTTTATAAGTTTACATCTTACCTTTAAGCTTTTTTTTTAATGGTTTTTTTTTTAATTTATTTTTGAGAGACAGAGAGAGACAGCGCAAGCAGGGGAGGGGCAGAGAGAGAGGGAGACACAGAATCCGAAACAGGCTCCAGGCTCTGAGCTGTCAGCACAGAGCCCGGGGCTCGAACCCACGAACCGTGAGTCATGACCTGAGCCAAAGCCAGACGCTCAACCGACTGAGCCACCAGGCGCCCCTTACCTTTAAGCTTTTGATCCACTTTGAGTTAATGTTTGTATGTGGTGTGAGGGCAAGGGTCCAATTTAATTCCTCTGCACACGGATCGCCAGGTGTCTAGTACCCTTTGTTGAAAAGACCATTGTTCCCCAATTGTCAGAATTCAGTTGACCATAGTTGAAAGGGTGTCTTTCCGGGTTTTCAGTTACATTCCACCGATCTGTATGTGTATCTTTATGACAGTATTACAAGGATTTATTCACTGTTGCTTTGTTTTGAGATTTGATGTTGGGAAGTATGAGCTTCTATTTTTGATTGTTTTGATTGTATTATTTATTTTGTGGTCCTTTGATTTTCCGTATGACTGTTAGGATTAGCTCGTGCATTTCTTCACAGAGGCCTTTGTGAATTTTCCTGGAGATCACATTGAATCTACGTGTTGCGCTGTGTACTTTTGCCATTTAGCAAGAGTATGTTTTAGATGGTCTTTAATTTATGTCTGCAGTGTTTGTTACAACTATTCCCAAGTACTATATTGATGCTATGTTACCTAAAATGGAATTCGTTTCTTAAATTCTTCGTAAGATTCGTCGCTAGTGTCCTGAATTAGGTGACTAACTCCAGTCATTTTTGTTGATTCTTCAGTAAGTCCTTTATGTAAGATGATGTCATCTCTGGTTTCTGAATAGATGTAGTTCTACATTTTCCTTTCCCACGTGGATGCCTTTTTCTTTTCCTCAGAGAGGAAACTTTTGGTACGATATTGACTAATGGGTGAAAAGCCTGCATCACGGCCTTGTTCCCGATATCAGAGGAACCCTTACAGTCTTCAGAATTGAGAATGATGTTTGCTATAGATTTATTAAATTACTCTTTAATCCTATGTTCCTGGTTCTGTATCATGAACTAGCAGTGGATTTTGTTTGGAGCCTTTTTTGTATCAATTCCTATGACTTGTGGTGGATAATGTTACTTGGTTTCAGTGTGTTGAATGTTTCTTGAAGACCTGGGGTAGACTTGCTTATGGTGCGCAACAGTGTTCTGTGCTTTGGTTTTAGGTCACTGTATTCTGTGGACGATTTTTACATCTGTTTTTAAAGGGATAAAAAGTGTCTTTTCTGACTTTGTGATATTATGATGTGATATGACTGAGAGAGATATGAAGGATTAAGGTTTGGAGTTAGTGGTGAGGGGTGAGGGTTAGGGGTGAGGGTGAGGGTTTTGGGTTGGGTTGGGGATTAGGGTTTAAGGTTAGGGGTTAGGGTTAGGGTTTAGGATCTAGGGTTTGGGCTTGGGGTTAGGGTTAGAGGGTTAGAGAGTTGGGAGTGGTGTTAGGAATTAGTGCTTTGGGGTTAGGGTTGGAATTCGGGGTTAGGGTTGGAGTTAGGGGTTAGGGTTGGAGTTCGGGGTTAGGGTTAGGGTTGGGTTTAGAGTTTAGGGTTAAGGGTATGATTAGGGTTTTGGATGTAAGGTTGGGTAAGGTTATGGTGTAGGGTTGCCAGTCAGGGGTTAGGGTTAGGGGTTGGTGTTGGGGTAGGGGGTTTGGGGTTTAGGTTTGGGGTTGGAGTAGGCATAGGGGTTAGGGCTTATGGTCAGGGGTTAGGGGTCAGTGTCAGGTGTCTTGGTTAGGGTTAGGGATGTGGTTACGGTTAGGGTTAGGGTTAGTTCCCAGGAGGCTGCAGACACAAAGCCCCCAGCACTGCTCTGTCTACCTAGATGGCTACCTTGTGGGTGCGTAGGAGGGTGCTGCATAGGCTTAGTCTTGGGTTCAAAGCACAACCTCCTTTGGGGGCCAGGCTACGGTTGGACCTCAGGACACCCACTGTGTAGCTCCATGCAGGCTGTGGGAATGGCGTGGCGATATCGATGATCTTCGCTGTGTGATCCTGCGCTGGCGATGGGCCCCATGTGCCTGGTGTTCTGAGACCTAAACATTTGGTCCCCATTGGGAGGGAGCCTTGGCTTGGGTTATTGGACCAGGCATAGTGGTGGGGGTGGGGTGTGGACCTGGACTGGAGCCGGCATTGTGGTCGGGGTGGGGGTGTGGACGTGGATTGGACCAGGCATTGTGGTCGGGGTGGGAGGTGGGCATGCATGGATCAGGCATAGTCATCATGGTGTGGGTGGGGACCCTCACTGGACCAGTCATGCTGGTGGGGGTTGGGGTGTGGGCATGAACTGGACCAGGCATCGTAGTCAGGGTGGGGGTTTGGGCATGGAGGGTACCAGGCATAGTGGTCGGGGTGGAGGGGGAACATGGACGTGGAATGGACCAGGCTTAGTGATCTGGGTGGGGTGTGGGAATGGACTGGACCAGGCATAGTAGTTGGGGTGGAGGTAGGGGCATGCATGGACTAGGTATAGTGGTCTGGGGGCGGGGCGCGTGGGCATGGACTGGGTCAGGCATAGTGGTCAGGGTGGAGTGTGGACATGGATTGTATGAGGCATAGTTGTCGGGGTGGGCGTGTGGGCGTGTGGGTGTGCACTGGACCAGGCACAGTGGTCGTGGTGGGGCACGTGGATATGCACTGGATCAGGCACAGTGGTGGGGTTGCGGTGTGGACAGACACTGGACAAGGCATAGTGTTCTGGGTGAGGCTGTGGGCATGGACGGGTCCTGGAATAGTGGTCGGGGTGAGGTTTGGACAGGCGCTGGGCCAGGCATAGTGGCAGGGGAGGGGTGTGGCATGGACTGAACCAGGCAGAGTGGTCTGTGTGTGGACGTGGATGTGAACTGGACCAGGCATCGTGGTCCGGGTGGGGTGTGGGCATGGACTGTTCCAGGCATAGTGGTGGGATTGCGGTGTGGACACGCACTAGACCAGGCATAGTGATCGGGGTGGGGGTAGGGGCGTGCATGGACTAGGTATAGTGGTCTTGGGGGGATATGTGGGCATGCACTGGGTCAGCATCGTGGTCTGGTGGAGTGTGGACGTGGACTGGACCGGCATAGCGGGCGCGGTGGGGGTGGGGTGTGGACCTGGACTGGAGCCGGCATTGTGGTCGGGGTGGGGGTGTGGGCGTGCATGGACCAGGCATAGTGGTTGGGGTGGAGGCGCGTGGATATGCACCGAGCCAGGCACAGTGGTGGGGTTTCGGTGTGGACAGACACTGGACCAGTCATTGGGGTCGGGGTGAGGATGTGGGCTTGGACTGGAGCAGGCATAGTGGGCAGGGTGGGTTTGAACATGCATGGACCAGGCACAGTGGGCGGGGTGGGGCGTGGGCGTGGACTGTGCCAGGCTTAGTGACACTGCCTCACGGGCTCTTTCTGGAGGACTCTATGTGTTACACAGTCACGTACTGAGGCCTCACAGCCACCCCTACAGGGGCACAATTGTGCCCTATTTTACAGAACAGAAACGAAGGGACTGTCTAGGGCCTCACAGCTGGGAAGCAGGATTTGAAATCAGGGCCTGAAGACAAGGGTGTGTGCAACCACTCTGCCACTCGGTTGGCAGGGGTGCGTGTCTGATGGGGGAGGCGTGACCCCCACCCCTCCGCCCGGAGTGCACCGTGGAGGCACCGCCCGCCTCTCTGGCTTCGAGGTGGGGTCTCAGGAAGTCTAAGGCTAACAAGGGGCACACGCCCCTGACCTGTAACCCCATCCTGAGACCTGACGCGGCCTCGGAGCAGGCGGGGTGATATTTGGGGGGTGCCCGCCTCTCCTCAGAAAGACGCCTTGAGAGCCCAGGGCAGACCTCTCTCTGTGGCTTGTCTGGTGCTTCACACACGGGGACCCGGACTGGACCGCCCCGGGGTCCTCCCCAGGCCTCCCCCGGACCAGGGGGCGGGCGGGCAGAGAGGCAAGTGGCCCAATGGACCACGCTCACCCCTGGCCCCCCTGGCCACCATGCCCCACCTGGGAGCTCTGACTTGGGGGCGCTCAGCCAGGTGGGGACCTGCCCCCCTGAGCCTCTCAGTGAGGACACAGGGTCCCGAGAGCCCGTGGATGGTGCCTCAGTCCCAGGCGCCGGTGCCACATGGCCACCAGCCGCTGGGGGGCCCTGCGTGTGCTGGGGTCACACAGAGTGACAGAGAAGATTCCGGTCCCCGGGCCGGCCGCTCACAGGCGGGCGGGTCCCTCTGCTGCTCCAGGCCGCTCCCACCCAGGCTGGGGGTCCCTGCTCCACAGTGAGGGCGGCGGCCGGGTTTGGTGGGAGTCGTGGCCTCCGGACCACAAGCACGCGGACACACGCGCGCTCACGCGCACGGGCACACGCGTTCTCACAGACGCTCCTGTGTGCCCTCAGTCGTACGGTGAGACACTCCTGCATACACCGTGAGCCGGACCCACGGACCCACATGCACATGCACACTCACCCCCACACAGACACGTTCGCACGCTCACAGCCCTGTGTCTGCATGCACACTTACATTCACACCCTCCCACACCCCTGACCCCACCTCCACCCCCCACCCCCACACATTTGCACACGGACACACCCACCCACAGGTACATGCATGCTCACACCCACACAGACACGTTTACACGCTCGCACCCCCCCCCCACATCCACACATCCACTCCCCATGGGAGCAGCCGCGAGGAGCCAGGAGGGAGAGTGTGACCGAGCTCAGCTCTCGTGCCCTCACCGCCGGCGGCCGCCCCGCTCCTCACAGGTTGCACCACTTGAGTTAAAACGTTAGCGCACAAACGTCCTTCACGCTTCTTGAGTTGAGATGTTATTGTACAAATGCCCTTCCCGCTTTGGCAATCTTTAAGGTAGCAGTGTTCGCAGGGAGTATGGTACAGCAGTAACGGTGAGAACAGAGAGAGTCTTGTCTAGGAAGAAACCTTCTCACAGCTGTGGCCTCTGTGTTATGTGTACAACTGCGTGCGCGTGAAACATGAAGCGGCAACATGGCGTCACTCACGTTGTCCGTCCCGTCCCGTCCTTAACTCTCCTCTGTTCCTCCTTCCCTTACCCTCGTATCCTTGCTTCTGAGCGCCCGCGCGCAACAACTTACACATTCACACACCCACTTACACACATTCACACGCTCGCACACCCACATGTACATGCACTCACACTCATACCCACACCCACACAGACACTTTCACACGCTCACGCGCCCACGTTGCAGACAAGACCTCCGCGCGCCCCCTGGTGGCCAAGACCCACAACATACATTATGGGGGAGGGTTCTGCTGTGACCCGTCGCTGAACTTGACCTGTTTCCACCCCCCAGACATCATTTGCATGAATAAAACAGTGTGTATGGGTTTTTTCCCCATAAAACACTCTTAAATGATGCTTATAGGTGAAGAATAGAATCACTTGAATTTATTTTCCCAAGAATGTTGTTATAGGGCGGACACTTTACCAACCTCAGTGTCTGTGTCTGGATGGGGAGGTGGGCTGTTGTCCACGCCGGGGCAGGGGTCCACCGGGTCCCTTCCTGCCTCCACCTCCGAGGCCCAGACGGGCTGAGCGCCTCCACGTCTCCTGCCTTCCTGACATTTCCTCTCAATCAACGCACGTTTTCACTCGGATGAGTGTGCCTCTCACGGTCAGTGTTTGTGTGTGTTGTGTTTCATCTCTCTGCTCTTGGCCAGGCCGCTCACACAGCACAGAGCTGGGATGCCCAGGAAGCATCAGTCAACACCACCCCCCCAGACGCAGCCACACCCTTAAATACATCTACTGTTATTATTTTTATTATTTTTTAATGATTATTTTTGAGAGAGACAGAGCACGAGTCGGGGAGGGGCCGAGAGAGAGGGAGACACAGAACCCGAAGCAGCTCCAGGCTCTGAGCTGGAACCCATAAACCGTGAGACCATGACCTCACCTGAAGTCAGATGCTCAACTGACTGAGCCACCCAGGTGCCCCGATATTAAGTTTCCTTTACAAGTAGATTTATGGGGCACCTGGTTGGCTCAGTCAGTAGAGCGTCCGGCTTTGGCTCAGGTCCTGATCTCACGGTTCATGGGTTCAAGCCCCGCGTGGGGCTCTGTGCTGACAGCTCAGAGCCTGGAGCCTGTTTCAGATTCTGTGTCTCCTTCTCTCTCTGACCCTCTCCTGCTCATGCTGTCTCTCTCTCTTCTAAAAAATAAATAAAAACATTAAAAAATTTTTTTAAATAAAAGTAGATTTATTTGGGGCGCCTGGGTGGCTCAGTGAGTTAAACATCCGACTTCGGCTCAGGTCATGATCTCACACCCTGTGGATTTGAGCCCCACACCGGGCTCTGTGCTGACAGCTCGGAGCCTGGTACCTGCTTCGGGTTCTGTGTCTCCCTCTCTCTCTGTCCCTTCCTCAATTGCTCATCCTCGTGCTCTCTCTCTCTTTCTCTCTCTCAAAAATAAATAAATATTTAAAAAATAAAGAAATACAAAGGATAAAGGAGACGTACTGTCACAGCTGCAGGATGGACAGTGTCACCTGCTACCAACACAGGTGACCGAAAACTCCATCTGTGCAGCCCCGTGGGTCAGGGCGTCCTCACCGAAGCTGGCCGCCTGGCCCGTGGTCCCTGGGTGGAGCCATAGGGTGGCATGTGCCCCCCCCCACAGCAGGCCCTTCCCCCAGGCAGGCCTCAAAGCTGCAAGCACCCCCCCCCCACCTTTCCAGCTCCCTCACTGCCTGCCCAGCGGCCCTCTGGCCTGGGTTGTCTCCACAACTGAAAATTAAAAAGCTCCTCCTGAGGGCTCTGAGGCAGCCCCCCTTCCCTGCTCTGTGCACCTGGTGCCGCCTCTGGGCGACACCTGGGGTCCCCGGCCGGCTGAGCCCACCGGTCTGCATCTCACAGGCACTGGGGGCCACACTCCAGGCCACACGTGTCCCCGCAGCTCCGGGGGGCCTGGCTCAGGGCCCTGCCTCCCTCCCTGGGTGCCGACATCACAGAGCCGCGGCCTGGCTCCCCCAAACCTCCCCCTTGACAGTCTAGAGGTCTCTTCCTAGGGCGGGGGCACCCAAGGCTCTCCACACCCCCTCCCTTCCGTGTCTGGCGAGAGGACCAGGAGTCACTGCCCCCCTCACTGTCACTGGGAGGGTGGTGTCTCCAGGGGACGGGGGGCTCGCTCTGGCCTGCAGGTGGGTCTCCCCAATTCTCAGGGGCCCCTCAGGCGGAAGGTGGGGGCAGTGTGCAATCTGCCCCGGTGCCCCGTGGATGGGGTCAGGGAGGGGAGTCTCTCACCAGCCTTGAGCCTGAAGGAGCAGATTCTCACCCTGGCCCCACCCCAGCCGCCAGGTCTTGGCAGCAGGGCCACACACCTCCTGCCCGGTGTCAGGACTCTGATGAAACCCCCCATCCCACTTTGACAAGACACAGGGTTGGGTGGAGGCCCTTCCCTTCTCCCAGGACCCCCACCCTTCCTAGCAGCACCCGGTGGCCTGTTATCCCCTCCCCTGGGCCCCCCCAAGCAAGGCCTGCCTGGCAGAGCAGTGACCCGGGGCAGGGACTGGGGTGCGGGCCGGCTTCAGATCCTTCCTGGGAATCCGGGAGAGGAGGGATCCTGGAGATGTAGAGGGGAGGGCAGCGAGGGGAGGGGAGGGCAGAGGGGGGAGAAGAGGCAGGGCTATGGAGACCTTTGAGGTTGTCCCCAGTCGTGGGACATGGGACCCACAAGGGCCAGCTTAAGGACAAGGAAGAAGGACAGGGCACCAGGCCCCCAGCCATGCACCCCTCCCCCGGCCGCTCCTCCAGGGTTGAGCCTGGCCAGGACCTTCCCCTGCAGGCGGGGTGCTCTCCCTCCTAGGGGTCTCTGCCCCCCCAAAACCCACACGCGGGGCCTCACGGGGCGTCACACCCAACACGGTGACAATAGGCATCCGCTGACAAGAGCCACTGTCACCTGCACCAGGGAAGGTGTGGGCGGTGTTCCAAGGTGCCGCACTCCCCCCGCCCCCACGCGGCCTGGTGTGTACCAGACAACTCAGGATGGAGCCGTGCCCCGCAGACCCTGCTCCGGGGGAGGGAAGGCCGTGTGCCTGAGCACACGCAGCCCCTCGGGGTTCCTGCCCCTCTCCTGCCGCCGCAGCCCCGGGGCCAGCCCGAGCCCCAGGCACTGATCCCCCGTAGCTACAGCCTTGTTGCCCGGAGCAGACATAAACGTGCCCCAACGCTAATGGGGCTTCCAGACACTCGGCCCAGGGGTGAGCTGCTCCCCAGAAAACACCGCCTCTGAACCCCACATCCTGCTGTCGGCCTCCCCACAGGTTGGAGTACGTCCCTTGGGTCAGGCTCCGGAGCGCGGTGGCCGCCTCACCCCGTGTTCTCATGCCACGTTTGCCCTCTGCTCTCCCCCGAGATAAATTTACTTATTTCACAAAACTGTTTTGCTGAAAGACATGATTCCTCCTCCTCCCGAGTCCCTGACCCTGCGCTGGGAGTCACGGCCGGAGCAGGCGTGCGCTGGCCCGTGAGGACTCGGGCCGAGCAGGTGACAGTGGGCTTCCTTGGCCAGGGCAGAGGGGGTGCTGGCCGCTCAGAGGTGCTGGCTCGGGCTCTGCTACCCTCCTTCAGCCCAGACACTCCACACACCACCCCACCCCGCCTTCAGAGTTCATCCGGGTCGGGGCTGGCCATGCACCTGGGGGGCTTGGGCTCTTCAGAGTTGGAGCTCAGGAAACACTGTGGAGGGCAAGGAGGGGGAGGAGGGCAGGGAGGGGGAGGAGGACAGGGAGGGGGAGGAGGGCATGGGCCCCCATCAGTGTCATGATGGCGGTGCCAGTGGACGCCTTGTCCCTGGGGTGCAGTGCACACACGTGACCCATCTCCTTGTCCCCACTGCCTCCCCATTCTGCGGATGAGAAAATTGAGGCAGGCTGTCAAGAGGTGTCAGGGATGAGGCTTGCAGAAGCCTGGACGGCCCCGAGCCCCCACCTCACAGACACGGCTCTCGATGGATTCGGGGTCCTGCGCCTGGCCCCCTACCCAGAGACCTCACAGTGAGACCGCAGGAAGTGGGACTGACCAGCGGACGGAAGGGCGGGGAGGGAGGCCTTTCGCTCCCCACCTGGCACTTCCGGCCTCTGGAATTCGGGCTGCAGGCTGCATAGGACCCCACAGGCCCCAGGGCTCAGGTTGTCCTGCGCCTCCCCAGCACACCCTGCCCCACGCGGCCACCAGGAGGCTCCCGCTGCCCATCTGCCCAGCTCCAAGTCACGCACTCCCCAACCAGTTCTAACAGACCTAGAGCGGGGTCCGGGGGACAGGGGACAGGGTCTCCCTGGCCTGGAACCTCGGGGGGAAGGAAGGACCCCGCACAGCTCAGGCCCTCCCTAAGAGCCTCCTTTGCCTCGGCCGCCCCGGTGAGGGTGCAGAGCCCAGGGGTGCGCCTGCCCCCCTGGAGGAAGGCCTCTCCCCAGAGTGGGCGCCCAGCTGGGGGGAGGACAGCCCTGCAGATGCGCCGGCCGCCCCACACCAGGTCCGCTCGGCTCCTGTGCACACACATCGTCCAGGCTGACCTGGGTCGTGCTCACAGCACAAGAGCTGGGCCGTGGAGACACCTGTCACCAAGCCCTCCTCCCGGAGGAGAAGAGGGCAGCTTCAGGACCCAGGCAACCCACCTTCCCTGGACTTTGGACAAGCAGAGCGGGGGGCAGCCTCGCCGGCGTGGAAGAAAAGACTGAACACAGTAAACGGCCTTCCCAGCCGGGTGATGGGCATTTCCCCAGGGGGCCTTGTCGGTGGACGGCCAGTGGCCCCAGTGGGTCGGCCCTCCTCCAGGACGCACCTGTCCCTCTGGCACCCATCAGGTCATCGGCTCGGTCCCTGGGCCTCTCCGGGGCAGGCGGCAAGGGAGATAGAACGGGGCGCGTCCTGTCTGCTCCAGAAACGGGAAGACCCCGGCTGTGCAGAGACTCCCCGCCCCCCCCCGCCCGCCAGGGGTCTTCTGGCACATCAGGAGGGCTCTGCGGGGGACACCTGCACACGGGCTCCCCCCGCACGAAGCGGCCCCGCGTGCCTCCCCCCACTCCGGGCAGGGGGATCTCTGAGTGGGCAGGTAGAGGGTACGCAGCTGCGCGCACAGGAGCCTTTGCGGCCGCCGCCCAGAGCTTGGAGGAGGCGCTCGTGGTGGCCGCAGGGCCCAGTGCGCTGGTGGAGGGGAGCACGGAGCCCGTCCACCCTCTCTCATTGGGGGTCTGTCCTTTCTGGGGGTGGGAAAGCCCTCTCTGGGCGGTGGGCCTGGGACCTGCATAGCGATGGCTTGTGTGTGGCCCCGGAGCCCCAGGGGGCTTTAGCGATGGGGGCCCCCGCCGGGCACACCCACTAGGCATCGCTCACTGTGCCATTTGCTCTGATCTCAGGACCCAGCGGCAGCAAAGAAAGATCCAGAACGGACCCTGCCCAGTGTGGAGGCAAGGAGCAAGGCTCAGGAAGTGCTCACGTGAGCGTGCATTCCCACTGCAGGAATCCGATCAGCAATGGAGCCTGGCCCGCTAAGGGGGGGTGGGGTGGGGGGGGGTCGCCTTGCTCTCAGCCATGTCCCCAGCCAGGGTCTGCAAGCTGGTCCTCCTCGGCGCAGAGGGCAGAGCGGGCCCTGAGCCCGATCACTCTGGCTCCGGAGCCCGTGGCCCTGGCCGGGTCCGCGGGTGGGGTGTCCTGTAGTGTCCTGGCCTTAGGCGTCCCTCTGGAGGTCCCTGTCCCTCCCTAAGAGGGAGGGAGCGGTGCCTTCTGAGAGCTTCCTTGTTTTATGTGCTCCAGGGCTTAGAGGAGGTGGCAATAGTGGTGCAGGCCCTGGGCACACGGAATTGTCTGCTGCTCTGACATTGTGCCGCGGGGAGATCTCTGCTTCCTCCATCTGGGAGGAGGCATCCAGAGTTCTCTTGAGTGTCAGCGGGTCCCTGTGGCTGTTGGCCATCGGAATGCAGAGTGACGTCTCTGGTGTGCAAGGCCCGGGGTGGTGTTCAGGCACAGAGGTGTGTGCATGTGCGTGCTCGTGCCCAGGCTCCCTCCGCACTGTGCTTGTGGGTGTTTGCAGGGAAGGTGCCGTGGTTTGTTTTGTCTGATTATCTTCACGGAAAGATCTAGGAGCACTCGGGCTGGGCAGTTACATGTCAGCACACGGTGGATGGTGTCTGGTCTCCTCCCCCCTTAATTGTGTTCTGCCTCTCGGTTTTTACATTGACGCAAACAAAGAATTTCATGTTGCACGTGTGTGCAGTAGGCGTGCAGGGCCTCCCCGGGCACTCACGGGGTGCAGTGTGCGTCACACAGGGTGCTTGCTGGGAGTGAGGCCAGACCCCGTGGAACTCTGTCCCCTCTGCGTCAGCCGCTGGGTGAAGGGTGCGTCCCGGGTCCCGTGGCAGTCCCCAGGGGCTAGGGTTTCTCACGTCGCCTCGTCCTACGATTTACCCTGAACGCAGCGCAAGGTGCGGTGCTGCCTGGTCCGGGAGCCATCGTGCTGGTGGGGGTGGGAACAGGGACCCATGGGCCCCTTCCTCAGGAGAACACCCGTCCTTTACCTGCAGTTCAGTCTTGGGAGTGTCCTGAACTCGTGCATTTGTCCCAGACTGGCCCCCAGCTCCGAGCTCTCCAGCGGCGGGTTTGGGGGAAAAGCCCAGGGGAAAATCCTGGGTGGCAGTGGTTGTTTGCAAGGTTTCAGTTCAGGATGACCAAGGCCTGGAACCGAGGCCAGGCTTTCTGGATTCACAATGAGGACACTCGGGGCGACATGAAATTTTTGTTTTATTGGTGAGAAATCTTAATGGAGGATGTCACAGAATTTCAGGAAATACATGTATTGAAATAATACAAGTAGGTGCAAAAGCATAGTCCCGGGAGATGAGAGTGTGTGCCAGGAGCTGGCTGGGTGCTGGGGGTGTGCGGGGCTGGGGAGCTCAGCTTCCTGGGGCCCCTGTGGGGCCAGCGTGGCTCTCTGGATGGGCGCTCAGGTGTGCCAGCACCCAGTGGGGGCATCTCAGGGCTCAGCTGCTGGAACAGGGTTGTGTATCCGGTGACTCTCTGGAGGGACAGGTGGGGCATAGTGGCCAGCCCACCGAGTGTCCTGTCTCGTGGTTGCCCCCATAGACCCTCGCCTCCACTGGCAAAAGACAAAGGGACAGGATGGAGCCGGGCCAGTTTTGAGGTAAGCGGGACAGGGGCGTGGTGTTGTGGTGTCCGTGTGAGTCCTGCAGGACCGGCAGGGGCCACATCGGCCCCCCACGTGCAAGCCAACCATGGGCGTCTCTGGCCTTCCAGAACCGTGGTGAGCAGGTGCACGGCTCTGACCTTCGCAGCCTCCGAGGAGAAGCTTCTGATGGCCTGGTGGCAGACAAGTCTGGAGACGCTGATTTCTTTTCGCTGTTGGAGTCACAGGGACGCGGCCGGCTGGAACTCGGGCACCTGTCGATGCTGTTGGATGTGGTGCTCAGGTGACGTGCTCGGCAGGTGGGGCAGGGCAGAGGGCCCGCGAGCCCAGCTGTCGGGGGTGTGGGTTCAGCAGCAGCGCCGCAGACGTGCAGGCTGGTGGCAGGCGGCCTAGGAAGGAGGCGCGGACGGTGGGTGCAGACGGGACAGTGAGGAGGCAGGGAGGGTCTCGGCTGTGAGCAGGCGCACAGGAGCAGCAGCACAGAAGCTCCTACACCTTTCCAGCAGCGTGGCTGGGGGATCAGACCAGGGCAGGAGTGTGGTCAGGGCGGGAGTGTGGTCAGGGCAGGAGTGTGGTCAGGGCGGGGAGCACGTCCAGGGTGGGAGAAGGGCTGGGGAGCACAGCAGGCGGGGCCGGGCCGCTCCTACCTGTGGGCCCCCGGGCTGTTGATCCTGAGAACGACGCGGGGTGCTCCCCGAGCTGCTCAGCGCCGTCCCGCTCCCCGTGGGCCCCCTGAGTTCTGGCTGGGGCTCCGGGGAGGGTGGGAGCCGGCCTCGGCGGGGACAGGAGCGGACAGACGAGGGCGGCGGGCCGGCGGACGTCCCGGCAGTGCAGCGCAGCTCGGTCCCCTCTGCTTCTGTCCCCAGGTCCGTGAGCTGCATCCTGGTGGTGCCCGACCAGCCCGAGCTGCTGCCGTCCTCCTGGGGCTGGGTGTCCGCGGGGGCGCCTCTGAGCAGGGGCCGTGCGGCTGCGGGCGGGTGCCGGGTCCTGCAGCTTCGGGGTCCTGTGTGCTCCCAGGGGGGCCCTTGGTCTTGGCTGTTGTCCCCTCTCAGTGCTTGTTTTCCGAATTTTGGAGCCGATCCAGGCCACCTTCCCAGGGTCTTGCTGTCAGTGTGTGTGTGTGTGTGTGTGTGTGTCTCTCTCTCTGTGTCTGTCCCTGGTGTGTGTGGGTTTGTGGGTGTGCGTCTATCCATGGTATGTGTGGGTGTGTGTCTATCCCTGGGGTGTGTCTATCCCTGGTGTGAGTGTGTGTGTATGTGTTTATCCCACACACACCAGGGAAAGACACACACACACACACACACACACACACACACAACCAGAGACAGACGCACACACACACCGGGATAGACACACACACACACACACACACACACACACACACTCTCTCTCTCTCTCTCTGAAAGCAAGGCCCTGAAAAGGCGGCCTGGATCAGTTCCAAAATTCGGAAAACAAGCACCCGAGGGCCAGGACCAGGAGCGCCCCTGGGAGCGAGGACCCCCGCCTTGTCACACCACAGGCCTCGTGGCCGGAGCCCCTCCTGCCAGGCAGTCCCCCTCGGGCGGGGCCAGGCCAGGCGGGATGTGTCCTAGCGCCGCAGGACAGGCCCACCCAGGACTTGGCGACGTGGAGGTGGCTCTCCGGGGAGGGGGCCCAGCGGGGGGCTTCGGGCCGGGCCGAGCTCCTCGCTAGCTTACAGCCAAGCGGCAGGCCATGGTGGGGTCATCAGTTCAGGGCCCATCCAGGCTCGGGGCTGCGCTGGCCTAGCAAACGGCAGCCTGTGGGCCCCCTGGAGACTGTGATGTGACGTCTCTGTGTCTCCTGGCGGGCAGCGTCCCCAGGGTCCCCATTGTCCGCCTCCACGCCACCAGCTTCCCAGGCAGCAGCTGGCTTTCCAGCCTGGGGTGTGTGATGTCGCGATGGAGGAGGGCCGGGGTCTGTGGGCGCTGCAGGACCGCCGGGACACCCCTCTTGTGCTCTGAGGCCCACGGGCTGCCAGTGGCAGGTGAGGTGGCGTGGTGGTTTCGGAAGTGGGGACAGCCAGGCCCTCTTCCGCTGGCTCTTGTCTTGATTCTGGGCGCTGTGTCCCTGGGGGGCGTGGTCAGAGGGATTGTGATGCAGGCCCAGGTTTGTGATGCGGGTGGGGGGTGGGGGCTGGGGGCAAGGGGGTGCCCCGCCCACCCGCCAGCTCTCAGGTCATGACCCCTGCAGTGCTGGTTCCCAGGGTGGGTGCTGTCATTGGCACGTTTTCCTTGTGACTGTCCTGGTCACACGTCTTTTTTTTTTTTTTTTTACTTTTAAATGTTTATTTTGAGAAAGAGAGAGAGAGAGACAGAGCACAAGTGGGTGAGGGGCAGAGAGACAGGGAGACAGAATCTGAAGCAGGATCCAGGCTCCGAGCTGTCAGCACAGAGCCTGACTCGGGGCTCGAACCCAATAACATGTGCAAACGTGAAACACCCCTCTCCTGGACAGTGTCCTCGGTCAGGACTGAGAGACGGAGCCCCTGGCATGGAAGTGGGTGCTTGGTCCTCGTGCCCTCAGAACAGGGCCGTCCCCCCGTGCGTGGGGGGCACTGGCTGTGCTGCCGTCCGTCACTGCCCTGCTGTCCGGTCCTGGCCTCTCCCCGCAGCGCCCTTGCAGGAAAAGCTTCTTGGGCTCCATCCCTTTCCATTTCCCTCTTCCTTCCTTCACTGAGGGCGGTTCTGAAGCACATTCTCTCGTTCCCCTGTGAAGCCATTGTTCCAGAGTCAGAAACATCACCAGGAGACAGCGGAGGCCAGCGTGGTCTTGGCTGGAACTTCATCAGTGGAGCTCAGGAGCAAATCCAAACCACTGCACGTCCCGCCAGTGTCCCCGCTGGGAACAGGTCCCCTCAGGGCGCCAGGGCTCCTGGACTTCGGGGCAGCCCTGCCCACCGTCCCCGTGTTCCTGCTTCCTCTTCGCTGTTGTGGGTTTTAGTGAGTTGTTGTGCGTGGTGTGAGATAGAGGTCTGGTGCTCTGCTAGGGGCCGTCCAGTGTTCCCAGCACCGTTCATGGAGGACACTGTCCTTCCAGCGTTGTGCACGCTTGGCTCCTTTCCTGCGAATTAATGGACCGCGTGGGTGTGGACCTGCTTCTGGGCTCTGCGTTCCGCTCCATCGGTCTTTCTGCCGCTTCGCCCCTCGCAGACTGTTCTGGTAACTACGGCTCTGTGATCGCGGTTCAGATCGGGATGTTACGCCTCCCGCTGTGTTCTTTGTACACATTGTTTTGCTCTTCGTGGTCCTCTGTGGTTCCACACAGCTTTAAGGATTCTTCTAGTTCTGTGCACAAGGGTCCCAGAAGGTCGACCAGGGACCTTACATTGAACCTGTAAGTCACTTTTTGGTAAAGTGGGTTTTTACAATATTCATTTTTATAATCCATGAGCACATAGTATCGTTTCATTTATTTGTGTCTAATTCAATTTCTTCATCATGTTTAGGGGCTAGGTTTTCCATGTCTGTGGAATAAAGTTTTTTCCCCACTTGGTTCCTTAACTCCTCCTTGGGATGATTCAGTAGGAGTCTGACCAGTGTGATGATTAGTCATCTGCTGGGGCAGATGGTCCGTGGCCGTGATTATCGTCAGGGCACTGATTTCGGATGCGGTTCCCAGAGAAGGGTGTGTTGTGGAGGTGACCTCAAAGTCTCGGCGTGGGGCTGGGAAGCAGCCAGCTGTGGCCAGAGAGCAGCGTTGGGCAGCATTTCACACCGTCACAGCGGGGCAGAGGTGGGGTGTGCGTGGAGACAGGGGAGGGGCGCCACCGCTTCGTGCGCGGATGTTCCAGAGAGTCCGTGGGGCTTTGTGGGCCAGACACACTCCCCTCTGCCCCTGCACCCGCACGCAGCCGTGGACCCGACGCCAACCAAGGAGCTTGGCTGCGTTCCCAGGAACTTAGAAATATGTACCTAGTATTGTTGATCCTTGAGTTGAAGCCGGAGGGAGGGCCAGATGCTGCGTGGCCCCCCGGGGCCCCAAAGGAGTTGGGGTGGCTGGGGCATCAGGACTGTGCTCGGGGTGCTGGGGACCCTCTGGAGCCTGGGAACCATGGAGACCACCAAGGCTCTGGGCTCCCTCATCTGTGAAATGGGGGTGGGGTCAGGACCCGGTGCAGGGAGGGACGGTGCAGGGGTTATTCGCTAAATGCCAGGAGCACACATGGGTCTGAACAGAACTGTGGCCTCAAGCTGGTCCTAGGGGGCAAGTGTCCTTGAAGGTGTTTTCAGGCGGGAGATCTATGTTTGAGATGGGAGTGGAAGCATGTCCTCAAGGCTGTGCCGTGGGGCACACGTCCATAGAAGGAGTGTGTCTGGGGGCCTGGTGGTCTCGGCATGTCCTCAGTGAGCTCCTTGGCCTAGTTGGTCATCCTTGCGCAGGAAGGAGAAGATGTTGCGGTTTTTCATCCGCCGCGTGGTGAAGGCACAGAGCTTCTGCTGGGCGGTGCCGTGCGTGGTGGCCCTGAACACACTCTGCGTGGCCCTGGTCCACTGGGACCAGCCGCAGCGGCTCCCCACGGCGCTGTGGACCTGTGGACGTGGCTGCAGCCCGGGCCTCCCCCTCACCTCTTCCCGAGCCGCCTCTGGTCTGCAGCCTGGAAATCCTGGTTCACGGCCCTTGGCCTTGGAATGCCCTGGGGAGGACCCCTGCACTGAGCAAAGTGCCCCCACGGGCATCTGCTGGGGCCTGAGCTCCCCCTCCCAGAGGCCTAGTTGATCTGTCAGTGTGATAGGAAATGACGAGGGTCCAGGGCACTTTGGGGGGAGGTAGATGTGGTGAGCGGCTGGACCTGTGTCCTCGCTTGGAAAGGCTTCAGACCCACGGAACAGGGCACTTCCCCCTCATTTCCGTCTTCGTGAGGCTGCAGCTCCCTCCCTGGACTCCTGAGGGGAGAGACAGTCCAGGCCTCTAGGCTCTTTTGGGCTGTTTTCATTTTGCTTTTTGCTTTTTAAATCTGAGTGTGTCTGTTTCCAAGGCTGACTTGCCTGTGGGCCTACGGACAGACAGACAGCCCGCAGGGGTGAGTCCTGACTTCTCCCAGTCCTGGCTCCAGTTCCCAGGAGCAAAGGAGGAGAGGAACTGGGGTGGCCGAGGCCCGTTGCCCCTCTCCCGGGGCCAGGACTGACCTTCCAGGACCACCCTTCACGCCCTAGAGGTCTGCAGGCCCCGGGGAGGCCGGTCTCGCTCTGTCGATTATTTTTGAGAAGGAGAGATACCACTTTTCAAAATAATGTATTGATTTCCCATCATCCTCTGAAGGTGGTGAATAAGGCTTTTTTTTTAATGTTTATTTCTGAGAGAGACAGAGCATGAGTGGGGGAGGGACGGAGAAAGAGGGGGACACAGAATCTAAAGCAGGCTCCAGGCTCTGAGCTGTCAGCACAGAGCCCTACGCGGGGCTTGAACCCACAAGCCGGGAGATCATGACCTGAGCTGAAGCCGGACACTTAACCGACTGAGCCATCCAGAGGTCCTCCAATTAGGTTTGTTAAGAAAGTCATTATGGGGGCACCTTGGCTACTCAGTTAAGCATCTGACTTCAGCTCAGGTCATGATCTCGCTCTTTGTGGGTTCAAGCCCCACGCCAGTCTCTGTGCTGACAGCTCAGAGCCTGGAGCCTGCTTTGGATTCTGTGTCTCCCTCTCTCTGACCCTACCCTGCTCATGCTGTGTCTTTCTCTTTCAGAAATAAAATACAACATTAAAAAAATAATAAAAGCAAGCAGGCAAGAAACTAATGATCAAACGTTTCAGGAAAAACAGGGTCTCTGCATAACTCCAGCGTATCTGTCTGTAAGATACACACTGACTGCGAAGGAGAAAATTGTAAGGCTACAGATGAGAAACAGAAGGGGTCTCAACCACGTCATCTTAGTTAAAATGGCCCTTAATCGGGCAAATGACTATCACGTGCCTCCTGATATAATGCACCGAGGACGCATCATTGGCCTTTGGTGGCATTCTTCCCAAGGACGCGTAACGTGCATCTCCTCACGAGGAAAAGTAAGGCAAACCCACACAGGACCATTCCACACAAGGACTGGGTTATGATCTTCAGAAATGTCCCTGCCATCAAAGACAAAAGGAAAGAGTGTCCCAGGGCAAGGAAGTGAAAAGGGCATGGCATCCAAATGCAATACATGACCCTGGAGTGGACCAGAGAGCAGAAAATAAAAATTGGTCTAAAAGATATTATTGAGCAATTGGTAAAACTTGAACAAGGTCTGTAGTATAGCTAGCAATTTATATCAATGCAAAATTTTGTGACTGTGACCATTCGTGGCTATGTGAGCAATGGTTCTCAGCAGGAGGCTGTTCTGTGACTCAGGGGACATTATTAGTCGCAACAACTGGAGGGGGGTGTGTGCGCGCTACTGCCATCTAGTGGGTGGAAGCCAGGCATGCCACAAATTCCCCCATGCGCTGGACAGTCCCCACAGCAAAGAATTCTCCAGCGCAAATGCCAGCCGGGACAAGAAGAGAAACCCTTCGTAAGAGAATGTCTTTCTTTTTTTAAAAAATTTTAAATGTTAATTTATTTTTGAGAGAGAGACATAGAGTAAAAGCAAGGAAGGGGGAGAGAGAGAGGGAGACACAGAATCCGAAGCAGACTCCGGACTCGGAGCTGTCAGCACAGAGCCTGAGGTGGGGCTTGAACCCACAAAGAGCGAGATCATGACCTGAGCAGACGTCGGCTGCTTAACCAACTGAGCCCCCCAGGTGCCCCTCTCTTTTTTTAAAATTTTTTAAGTTCATTTTATTTATTTTGAAAGAGAGAACCAGTGGGGGTGTGGTAGGGACCCCTCCCTAAGGAGAGGGGCGGGAAAACTCCAAGGTCACCTGGCTATGTGCCTAGTTGACTACATCCTTCATGACCTTACAAATTCAGACCACTTAATCAGACTGCACGTTTCTGTGTTTTACCATTTATGGGAGACAAAGGAATAGAAAATGTATGAAAAACTATGCTATGTGATGTTCAGCGCTCAGCTCTTTGGGTACGAACCTAACTGCGCGGTGATGGCAGGAATGAAAGTTGCTTCCTGGATAATAAAAAGCCTCGGTGTCACTCTCTGTGCGAGAATCCTGCTACAGGGGAGGAGCAGAGAGGGGGAGGACAGAGGATCCCAAGCAGGCTCTGAGCTGTCAGCACAGAGCCCAATGCAGGGCTCAAACTCACAAACTTGAGATCATGACCTGAGCCGAAGTCAGACGCTTAACCAACTGAGCCCCTGGGCGGCCCAGGAGTGTCTTTCTTTCTTTTTTTTAATGTTTTTTTTTTTTTTTCAGTCGGACGCTCAGTGGACTGAGCCACCCAGGCACCCCTGTTTTTGTTGACCTTGAAGGGAGTTCTCTGTCCCTCTTGGACTTGGATGAGTGTTTCCTCCTCTAGGTTAGAGAAGTTCTCAGCTATTATTTGTTCAAATAGATCTTCTGCCTCCTTTTCCGGCTATTTTTTCTGGGACTCCTCTGATACTGACACTGGAATTACCTAGTTCCCTAAGTCTACCTTCATGATCTGACACTTTCCTTTCTTTCTTCTTTTCGGCTTCAATATTTTCCATAATTTTATCTTCTATATCACATATTCTCTCCTCTGCTTCTTGCATCCTTGTTGTGACTGTATCCAGTCGGTTGTGCATCTCAGTTACAGCATTTAAAAAAATTTCATGCCAACTCGTTTTTAGGGCTTTGATCTGTGCAGCAAGGGTTTAGCCGGTGTCCCCTCTGCTTTTTTCAAGCTCAGCTAGGAGCCTCTGGACCATTGTTCTGCATTCTTGTTCAGTTTTATTGCTTATATCTGTTTTGAGCAAGTCCCTTGCCATGATTTTTTCTTGACTTTTCTTTTGGGGAGAATTCCTCCATCTTGCTGTGTTGTCTGAGTTTCTGTCTTTGGCATGTTTTGAAACCTCGTCGTGTTTCCTGTACCTGAGAGTGGTATTGTATTAAAAAAGGGCTGGGCATCTGGGTGGCTCAGCTGGTGAACCGTCCGACTGTTGAATTTGGTTCAGATCACGAACTCAAGGTCATGGGATCCAGCCCCACATCGGGCTCCTCTCTGGGTGTGGAGCCTGCTTGGGATTCTCTCTCTCTCTCTGTCTAGCTCTGTCCCTCTCCCCGCCTCACATGCTCTGTCTCCTTCTAAAAAAAACTTTACATTCAAATTTAAAAAAATTTTTAAGGCGGTCATTGGGCCATACACTGTCCAGGAAGGGGGGTCGAACATTCCAGAACATGTTGCTGCTATGTGCTGGGTGCACCCTGCTGTTGCGTTTTGGCTGTTCTCTCCCACTGGTTCGTCCTTGGCAGAGCTCCGCCTCGTTTGCGGCGGGGAGTGCTTTGATCTTTCCCTCGGTGTGCTGTGATTTGTTGGTTAAAATAAGGCTCATACTTGCCCTGTTGTCACCCTCTAACCATGGAGAACCTTCTGCTGGTCCTCAGACCAATTTCCTGAGTGTTCCACGTGATCAGACTAAATACAGTTGTGTTTGGGGGAGGAGGAAAGCCCCAGGTCCCGCTACTTCTACCCCGTTTAATCCCCCCCAATGCCTTCTGATATGTTTAAATCTCTCTCTCTCTCTCTCTCTTTTAAAAGGTTTTATTTTTAAGTAATCTCTATACACACTGTGGGGATAAACCTTACAACCCAGAGATCAAGAGTTACATTCTCCACCGACTGAGCCAGCCAGGTGCCCCGAATCTCTCTGGAGCTAAATATTCTCACCGCCTTTTATTTCTTTGTCTTTGCAAATTATTTGTTAAGGAAAACAGATTTGTCATATAGCATCTCCCACGGTGTGGATGTAGCTGACTGTGCCCCTGTGGCAATCTCTCTGTATTTCAGAAAAATGGGTTAGGTAGATCTAGACCAGTGCTGTCCAATAAAAATATAGTGTGGGCCACAAATGTGAGTCATACGTTAAAATTTTCTATAGCCACATGAATTTTAATAGTAAAGCAAAGAAGGTGAAATTTATTAAAATCATTTCATTTTAACACACCATACACAGAATTTGATTATTCCAACATGCAACCAGTAGCAAAAGTTGGTATTTCACACTCTTGTTTTTCTTTTTCTTTTTTAGCCAAGTCTTACAGATCTGGTGTGCTGGTTACATTTAGAGCACATCTCAACTTGGACTGACCACGCTTCAAATGCTTCTGAGCCACAGCTAACTCATTGTGACCCTTTTGGGCACTGGACTAACTCTAGACATTTTTTTCAAATTCCAGTTTGATTTATCAGCAAGGCGACTTTATCGGTGGTGACGCACACTTCCATTAAGAGATCCTTAGCTTCCTTCCTCTCTTCTCTGACACAAGCATCAATAAATATCTGAGTGGATGAATGAATGTGCCCAGAAAAGCCCTAAGGTTCTTGATCCATTTTATGTCTCGGTGGCTCAGTTGGTTGAATATCCGACTTGGGCTCAGGTCATGATCTCACGGTTCGTGGGTTCAAGCCCTGTGTCGGGCTCTGTGCTGACAGCTCAGACCCTGGAGCCTGCTTTGGATCCTGTGTCTTCCTCTCTCTCTCTCTGCCCCTACACTGTTCACACACTGTCTCTCAAAAAAATAAAATGTTAAAAAAAAAACAAAACACAAAATACACCTTACAACCAACATAGGACTCAAACTCAAAACCCTGAGATCAAGAGTCAGATGCTCTACCAACTGAGCCAGCCAGACAACTCACCGGCCTCTTTTCATAGAAACAGTTTAAAAAGAAAAATTGGAATGTCACTAGTTACACAGTGTGGATTTCTCACATAACCCAGGTCACTAAATCCTTCCTTAAACTAGTTTGCAGTTTGAAAGCATGCTGTTCTCTACGGCTCCTCACTAACGTTGGAACCCAGATTGCTTCCTGGGTACTGCTGTTGGCACAAATCATCAGAGGTGATGTAACTAGTTCATTAAAATGCTATGGTTTGGGGGCGCCTGGGTGGCTCAGTGGGCTAAGCGTCTGACTCTTGATTTCGGCTCAGGTCATGATCTCACAATTCTGTGCCGACAGCTCAGAGCCTGGAGCTGCCTCGGATTCTGTGTCTCCCTCTCTCTCTGCCCCTCCCTTGTCTGTGCTCGGTCTCTCTCTCAAAAATAAACATTTTTTTAAAAGTTGTGGTTTGAATCAAATATTTATGTATAAAAATAAAACCATAAATGTCCCGCAAAAAAAGGGAAAATCCCTTTTTCTTGCAATGAAGAATGACTTTCTGTGACTTAAAACCCAGAGGCCAAAAAGAGAAAAAAATAATGTTTGTTCTTACTCTCTCACATACAAATAAAACTTGTGTGTGGCATAAATATTCAGAGCAAAGGGACATCTGATTGGCTAACTGGGAAGAGCATGCGACTCTTAATCTCAGGGCTGAGAGATCTAGCCCCACACTGGGTGTGGCACCTACTTAAAATTTAAAATATACATTATTATACATTATTCGTAATATAGATATTTTTTTCAGAGCCAAGTCAGAGACAAATGCAAACTGAAAAAAATTTGCAATTCATATCCCAGCAGCAATCTGTTTGATAAAAAGATACTAGAAATCAGTAAGAAAAAGAACATGCCAATTAAAAAAAAAAAGAACAAAGGAAATATAAATGCTTATTAAAGGGGCACCTGGGAGGCTCAGTCGGTTGAGCGTCTGACTTGAACTCAGGGCATGATCTCACAGTTCATGGGTTCAAGCCCCACATCAGGCTCTGTGCTGACAGCTCAGAGCCTGGAGCTGCTTCTGATTCTGTGTCTCCCTCTCTCTCTGCCCCTCCCCCGCTCACACTCTGTCTCTCTCTCTCTCAAAAATAAACATTTAACAATTAAAAATAAATAAATGCCTATTAAACATTGGAAAAGATAATCTTGTACTAAGACAGATGAAAATTAAATGGTGAGATGCCATTTTCTGCCTACCAGACTGGCGAAAGTCTGGAAGTTTAAAAAGACACTTTATTGGCAATGCTCAGTGTAAATAACTGATCTCATCCATCATTGGTGCCAACGCACATTGGCCCAACTCCGTGGAGGGCTATTTGGCAATGTTTATCCAGATTACAAATATACGTCCCCTCTGACCCAGCAATTCCACTTTGGGGAACTCACTCTGAATCAGGTCTAACTGCACAGATACAAAATGGCAACCTGCAAAGTTAGGCAAAGATTAGACACCTGGTTAAATAAATTATAATAAAACACAAACGGAATATATACACCCATGAAAATGAGAACGCTTCTACGGCGAGTTCAGAAGTCTAGGATTTATGTCAAGTGAAAAAAGACACAAGGGGCTCATGAATGGCTGAGTCCATGAAGTTTGCAACTCTTGATCTCAGCTCAGAGCTTGATCTCAGGGTCGTGAGTTCAAGTCCCGCAGTTTGCTCTTTGCGGGGGAATGAAACCTACTTTAAAAAAAAAAAGAAAGAAAGAAAAAAGAGGAGCACTTGGGTGGGTCAGTTGGTTGAGCCTCCAACTTTGGCTCAGGTCATGATCTCGCTGTTCGTGAGTTCAAGCAAGCCCTGTGTCGGTCTCTGTGCTGACGGCTCAGAGCCTGGAGCCTGCTTTGGATTCTGTCTCCATTTCTCTCTGCCTCTGTTCCGCTCACACTCTGTCTCTGTCTCTTAAAAATAAACAAACATAGGGGCGCTTGGTTGGCTCAGTCGGTTAAGCCTCCAACTGCGGCTCGGGTCAGATCTCACGTTTGTGGGTTCAAGCCCCGCGTTGGGCTCTGTGCTGACAGCTCAGAGCCTGGAGCCTGCTTCAGGTTCTGTATCTCCCTCTCTCTCTGACCCTCCCCTGCTCACGCTGTCTCTCTCTGTCTCATGGAGGAGGGCACTTGTGGGGAGAAGCACTGGGTGTTAAACGGAAACCAATTTGACAATAAACTATTATTAAAAAAATAATAAATAAGTAAATAAAAAGCACTTAAAAATAAAAAAAAAGAAATTCCCCCAAAAGAAACGAAAGCATTATCCAATCAAAAACTTGTACGTGAATATCCATAGCAACTTTATTTATTGGGAAATAACCCCCATGTCCTTCAACAGATGAATGGACAAAGACACTGTGGTTTATTCGTATTAGCTCAAAATAAATGCACTACAGGGGCGTCTGGTGGCTTAGTTGGTTAAGCGTCCAGCTCTTGATCTCAGCTCAGGTCTTGATCTCAGGGTCCTGAGTTTAGGCCTCGAGTTGGGCTCCATCCTGGGTTTGGAGCCTACTAATAAAATAAAAAAATAAATATGTTACTGATACACACTTCAACAGGGATAAATCTCGAAGGAATGATGTTGAGTGAAAAAAGCCAGACCCAAAACAAGTACATTCTATGTGATTCCATTGATACAAAATTCTAGAAAAAGCAACGTAATCTGTAGTGACAGAAAACAGGTGCTGAGTATGTGGGGAAAGAGGGAAGAGCCAGCGCGAGGGGTTCCTGAGAAACACGAGGAAGCTTTTGGGTGTGATAGATTTGTCCATTACCTAGATTGCGGGGAGTCTCACAGGCGTGTGTGTGTGTGTGTGTGTGTGTGTCTGTGTGTCTGTGTGTCTGTGTCAATGTCAGTTACCTTGTGCCCTTGAAATACACCGGACCATGGCACATCGAGGCCACCCCCACATGCTGTGTTCATCGTCTTTGGGTGCCAAAAGTGGCACAGGCTGAGTGGTTTAAACAGCAGATCTTTATTTCTCACAGTTCTGGAGGCTGGAAGTCCAAGATCAGGGTGCTGGAGGATTTGGTTCCCGGGAAGCTCTCTTCCTGGCTTGGAGCCAACCACTTCCTCACTTCATCCTCACGTGGGTCTCTTGTATCTCTTTTTATAAGCGCACCAATGCCCCACAACCTAATGACCTGTGAAAGCCCCCAACCCCAAATACCATCTCACTGGGGGGGAGGGGTTGGGGTTTCAACATAAGGATGGTAAGGGAACACAGCATTTTGTCCATAACAATTTTTTAAGTTTGTTTATTATTTTTTAATTTTTTAATGTTCTTTATTTATTTTTGAGAGACAGAGAGAGACGGTGGGAACAGGGGAGGGAAGTTTGTTTATTTTTGAGAGAGAGAGGGAGAGAGTGGGGCAGAGAGTGAGGGAGACAGAGAATACCAAGCAGGCTCTACAAGGTCAATGCAGAGCCCAATGTGAGGTTTGAACTCACGAAGTATGAGCTCATGACCTGAGTCAAAATCAAGAGTTGGACGCTTAACCAACTGAGCCACCCAGGCGCCACCCCTCCGTCCATTTTTTTTTAAGTAGGCTCCATCCCCAACATGGGTCTTCAACTCACAACCCAGGTCAAGACTTGCAGGCTCTACTGCCTGAGCTGGCCAGCCATCCCCGTAACAATTATTTTAAGTGTTTATTAACTTATTTTGAGAAAAGTAGAGTGCATGAGCAGGGGAGGGGCAGAGAGAGAGGGAGAGAGAATCCCAAGCAGGCTCCGTGCTCACCATGGATCCCGATAGTAGAGCTCAATCTCACAACCGCGAGATCCTGACCGGAGCTGAAATCAAGAGTCAGATGCTCGACCAACTGAGCCACCCAGGTGTTCCCTCATAACTTTTTGTTTGTTTGTTTGTTTTCAGAGAGAGAGAGAGTGTGTGTGTGTGTGTGTGTGTGTGTGTGTGAATGGAGGGAGGGACAGAGACACAGAATCTGAAGCAGGCTCCAGGCTCTGAACCCATGAGCCATGATATCATGACCTGAGCCAAAGTCAGATGCTCAAGCCACCTAGCCCCCCAGGTCCCCCCCTTATAACAATTTTTTTCAATGAAGATGTTTAAACATACAGGAATGGGGCACCTGGGTGGCTCAGTCGGTTGAGCGTCCCACTTCCGCCCAGGTCATGATCTCGCGGTTTGTGGGTTTGTGTCCCCCTCTTTCTGCCCCTGCCCCGCTCATGTTCTGTCTCCGTCTCAAAAATAAATAAACATTAAAAATATTTTTAAAATAAATAAACATACAAAAACACCCTCAAAAGTGATGAATAATAAACTCGGATAAACATTCTCGAGCCAAGTGTTGTGTGGACACATGAGTAGAAAAGAGAGATTATTCCAGCTTCTCTTTTTAGACTTTTTGGGTTTGGTGCAATGTAAATGCATTACCCATTCACAACTGTCACTTACAAAAAAAAAAAGATAAGACTAAAAAAAAACACTCAGCGAGTTGTCTTTTTTCAATTTTTTTTTTAAAGACTGTTTGCTTTTCTTTTTTTTTTTTCCCTGTTTTTTATTTTTGAGAGACAGAGAGAGACAGTACAAGCAGGGGAGGGTCTGAGAGAGAGAGGGAGACACAGACTCTGAAGCAGGCCCCAGGCTCTGAGCTAGCTGTTGGCACAGAGCCCAACACAGAGCCTGAACCCACGAACCGTGAGATCATGACTTGAGCTGAAGCCGGACACTTAACCGACTGAGCCACCCAGGCACCCCTTTTAATTTTTTTCTTAACATTTATTCATTTCTGAGAGGCAGAGAGAGACAGACCATGAGAGGGTAGGGGCTGAGAGAGAGAAGGAGACACAGAATCCGAAGCAGGCTCCAGGCTCCCGGCTGTCAGAGCCCGCTGTGGGGCTCGAACCCACGAACCGTGAGATCATGACCTGGGCCGAAGTCTGACCAGACACTTCACCGATGGAGCCACCCAGGCACCCCATACGATGAAATCTTTAAATAAACAGGCACGGTTATGGTTATCATTTCTTCCTCAGGGAGTTCCACGTTGTTGACCCTCGATGTCACAGCTGCCAGGTCCACGGGCACACAAGCCTCCGCGCTGGGACTGAGGGGTGGGTGCAGCCTGCCCCATTCCTTTCTGGGGACCCGGCCCGCAGTCTGACTCATCCTTTTTTTCCCCTGAGCCTCTAAGCCTGCTGCCCTAGGGCTGACCTTTCCCGGTGACCTTGGGTATGACTAGAAGCTGGCAGGACAGGGCATGAACGGGGCTGGAGGTGGCGGGGGCGATTCCCCGGACAGACGCCAGCCGTCTGTCCGCACACCTAGCTCGGGTCCCTCTGGGCTCGTCTGGGATGGATTGGGCACGTGCCCCAGGCTACCGCATAGTTGTCATGCCTTCCTCCAGTCTGGGTCATCGGTTCCTTACCCTTTCCATCTGGTTGATCTTTCTGTCCGTCAGCTTCTGGGCCGCTGCCCCGGGCAGCCTTGCCTCACGGGACTGGTCCCTTTTCTGGGCTCTCCTAGGCTCGCGTGCTTCCCCCAAGACTGACCTTCCGGTATTAAAATTAGTTAAGGGGCGCCTGGGTGGCTCAGTGGGTTAAGCGTCTGACTCTCGATTTTGGCTGCGGTCATGATCTCACAGTTTGAGAGTCTGAGCCCCACGTCGGGCTCTGTGCTGACGGGGCAGAGTCCGCTTGGGATTCTCTCTCTCCCTCTCTCCCTCTCTGCCATGTGCACTCTCTCTCAAAATACATAAATAAAGTTAAAAAAATAAGTGGTTAAAATAATTACAATTAGAGAAAACTTTCAGTTTTAAGATCAATTAGTTATAAAATAAATACCCCTGGGGATATGATGTGCCACATGGGGACTTTGGTTAATTCTGTGGCGCATTTGGAAAGCGGCTAAGAAAGACAGAGAGGTTTTATAACTATGCAGAGTGATGGATGGTAATCAGTCTTAACGGTGGTGACCATCTCACAACACAGACACGTATGGGATCGGGACATTGGACACCTGAAACTCCTATAAGGTTATTATGTTACACGTCAATTACACCTCAATAAGAAAATAAATATTGGGGGCCCTGGGTGGCTCAGCAGGTTGAGGGTCCAACTTTGGCTCAGGGCATGAGCTCACGGTTCATGAGTTCGAGCCCTGCATCGGCCTCTCTGCTGTCGGCACAGAGCCTGCTTCAGATTCTCTGTCCCCTTCTCTCTCTCTGCCCCTTCCCTGCTCACACTTTATCTCTCTCTCTCTCTCTCTCTCTCTCTCTCAAAAATAAACATTTAGGGGTACCTGGGTGGTTCAGTAGGTTGAGCGGCAGACTCTTGATTGTGGTTCAGGCCATGATCTCAGGATTTGTGAGTTCGGGCCCTGCATCAGGCTCCGCACTGACGGCGTGGAGCCTGCTTGGGGGAGTCTCTCTCTCTCCCTCTCTGCCACTTCCCCTGCTTGTGCTCTCTCTGACCCTCTCAATTAACAAATAAATACACTTTACAAAATAAATATAAATAAATATTTAAAAAAAATTAAAACATTTTTAAATGCTTATTTATCTTTGAGAGAGACAGAGCATGAGCAGGGGAAGGGCAGAGAGAGGGAGACACAGGCTCCAGGCTCCGAGCTGTCAGCACAGAGCCCGACACGGGGCTTGAACCCACGAACTGGGAGATCATGACCTGAGCCAAAGTCGGATGCTTAGCCAACTGAGCCACCCAGGCATTCCAAAAATAGACACATTTAAAAAAATCACACTTAACAGTGCTAATAAAGGCCAGATATCACATGCCTCTTGATATGCAGAGAAGGACAAGGTATTGCTGCCAAAAAAAAAAAAAAGTCCAATCGGGAGGAAGCATCAGACAAATGCAAGTCAGGGACGTTCTATAAATAGCTGGTGTGCACCCTTCAAAACTGACGATGCCGGGAAGGACACAGGACCCAGGCGGCGTTCCCAATTAAGCGGAGCTAAAGTGACACAGAAATAAAATGCAGTGCATGATCCTGGGAGGCCAGTGGAAAACACGGCTGTAAAGGACATGGTGGAGTATGGACTACAGATTAGATAACGGCAGTGGGTCAAGGGCACATTTCCTGACGTTGCAAAAAGCGCGGCGGCGCACGAGAGGCAGCCTTGTTCCCAGGGGCAGGCAGAGGTCACGTCATGCCTGCAACGTACCGAAGTATCCAGAAACAAAGTGTGTGTGTGCGTGTGAAAGAGTAGGTCTCATGTGTATTTATTTATACTTGCATATAAATCTGTATTTCATATCTATGGGTATGCATATCATATATATCTCTGTGTATGTATTATATGTGCATATATACCTGTAAGTAAATGTGACTCCATATACGTGTGGAGTTTCTGATATTCATATGTCTGTGTAATACATCCCTACAAATATGCATGTGTATTATATACATATATGTGTGCGTTATACATGTCTCTCTCTGTATGTTATATATATGTAGCTCTCTACGTATAAATGTGTATATTATACACATGTCTCTGTCCATAAAGGTTTGTTATATACATCTCTCAAAATATTTGTGTGCATAGATATACAATAATGTACACATATATACACACATACATAGTGTGTGTTACATATCTATATTTTTTTAAGTTAAAAAAAATTGTTTTATGTCTTTATTTTATTTTGAGAGAGAGAGACAGAGTGAGCAAATGAGAGGCAGAGAGAGGGGGAGACACAGAACCCGAAGAAGGCTCCAGGCTCTGAGCTGTCAGCACAGAGCCCGACACGGGGCTTGAATCCACGGACTGTGAGATCATGACCTGAGCCGAAGTTGGACGCTTAACCGACTGAGCCACCCAGGCGCCCCTACATATCTTTATCTATATGTACATGGAATTTATAGATCAATAATATGATAAACTTAGTGGAACAAGTTAACAATTGGTGAATCTCTGTGAAGAGTATACAGAGGTCTATGACCTCTTCTTGCAACATTTCTGTAAGTTGAAATTATTTCAAAATTAAAAATTAAAAAAAAAGAGGGGTCCCTGGGTGACTCAGTTGATTAAGCGGCCGACTTCAGCTCAGGTCATGATCTCATGGCTCATGAGTTCGAGCCCCACGTCGGGCTCTGTGCTGACAGCTCAGAGCCTGGAGCCTGCTTCGGATTCTGTGTCTCCCTCTCTCTCTGCCCCTCCTCCACTCATGTCCTGTCTCTTCTTCAAACATAAGTAAATATT
Source organism: Mungos mungo (assembly GCA_004023785.1). Taxonomy (NCBI): domain Eukaryota; kingdom Metazoa; phylum Chordata; class Mammalia; order Carnivora; family Herpestidae; genus Mungos; species Mungos mungo. The sequence goes on from PISW01006210.1 coordinate 89,046, forward strand.
TAAAAATTTTTTAAAAAAGAATTCATTTGGAAAAAAAATAAAATGGAGATGAAAACAGTACCGTGTCCACCTCACAAGGCATGTTAAGTGGACGGATGTATGTAAAGTACTTAAAACTGTGCCGGGCACAGAGCGGACCCTAATTACGTGTCGGCTATTGCCTCGGTGACCTGCCGCATTAGTGCGTGTTGGTTCAGCCTTGGGGTCTCCTGCGGTTGCTAACAACAATCAAATGAGGTCAGATCCTCTGGAAGCTTGACTCGGGGGCCTCCGGATTTGCTTCCAAAATAGGAGCCTTCCATGGTCAACAAGGTGGTGTTGCTTGTGGTGGGGGACCCCCTGCCCAGTGTGGGTCTCTCCAAGGGGCTGCAGGAGTGTCCTCACGACCTGGAGGCTGGCTTTGCCCAGAGCGACTGATATAATCAAGAACAAGACAGATGCGGGGCGCCTGGGGGGCTCAGCCCGTGTCTCCCTCTCTCTCTGCTCCTCCCCCACTTGTGCTCTCTCTCAAAAAAAAAAAAAAACCGAATAAAAGTTTAAAATAATTACAAAAAAGAAAAGAACAAGACAGAAGCCACAGTTTTTAATGATCTAACCGAGGAAGTCACACACACCATCATTTCAATAATGTCCTATTGTCTGCACCAGAGGGAGAACCGTATAAGGTCATGGGTATCGGGAGGCAGGGGTCGCTGGGATACTAAGGGGCAAAGGCCGAGTGTCATGACTGCCGGGAGCGCAGCTGTGAGTCACCTAGTCCGGCTTCAAATCCTAGCTCCGTCTGGATTAACTGAGCATTTGAACAAGCGCTTACTCTTTTATTTAGTCCTCATCTATAAAGTAGAATAAGAGTTCCTAACTCATTTATTCGGAGTTGCCATTGGGATTAAGTGAAAACATAATCACTTCAGGACAATACGGGCATGAATGAAGGACAGGGTAGGTGTTTGCTGTTTCTGTCATAAGCAGCCTGTCTGCTAACAGGTCAGCAACTCCTGTCTCAATGACCCCATGACTGGGGATTAGTGAAGAGAGACTGAGGGGCCCCTAGTATCCTAGGTTCTAGAGACACGGATGGAAAGACCCTTTTTTTTTAAGTAGCCTCCATGCCCAGTGTGGGCCCCAACATGGGCCCCAACTCACAACCCTGAGATCAAGACCTGAGCCCAGGGGCGCCTGGGCGGCTCAGTAGGTTAAGTGTCTGACTTCAGCTCAGGTCATGATCTCACAGTTCGAGACTCAAGCCCGGCATCAGGCTCTGTGCTGATAGCTCGGAGCCTGGAGCCTGCTTCGGATTCTGTGTCTCCCTCTCTGTCTTTGCCCCTCCCCTGCTCACGCTCTGTCTCTCAACAATAAATAAACATTATGAAATTATTTTTTAAAAAAACTGAGCCAAGATCAAGAGTCTGAGGCTTAACCAACTGAGCCACCCAGGGGCCCCTGAGAGCCACTCCTCATGAGCGCATGGACGGTGCCAGACTGAAATCTCCCAGAGGTGGGGAGTCAGCTGCCCACAGACCGGAAAAAAAAAAGTCCATTTCACTGTTCCCCTGGTTTGGTGAGAGATTCCAGGCCCTATGTCACCTTCCTTTTTCTTTCATAGGTCACCTTTCTAATGCTATTTGCTTTGACCAAAGTGGCCAACCTGGTGGATAGAACTGTCTGACCCACGATTACGGTCCCAGTACGGTAGCTGTCACACAGTAGGTGCTCAAGAAACAATTGATGGGGGCACCTCGGTGATCTCAGCTCAGGTCATGATCTCAATGTTTGTGGGATCGAGCCCCGTGTCCGGCTCTTTGCTGACATCGCGGAGCCTGCTTGGAATGCTGTCTCTCTCTCAAAATAAATAAATAAACTTAAAAAAAAAACCCACAATTGATCAACTGAGTGACAGTGTCACTGCTGGGTCAGAGGGTATGTTCCCCAAGACACTTTTTATTATTTTTAAAAAGTTTATCTTTTTTTTAAATGTTTATCTATTTTTGAGAGAGTGGGGAGGGCGGAAAGGGGCAGAGAGAGAGACAGAGACACAGAATCTGAACCAGGCTCCGATTTGTCAGCACAGAGCCCAACGCGGGGCTAGAACTCACAAATAGTGAGATCATGATCTGAGCAGAAGTCAGACCCTTAACTGACTGAGCCCCCCAGGCGCCCCCAGAACAGGCTTTAGAATGCAATCCAGTGCCAGCTCCCGGGTCCCTGGAAAAATTCTTCCGCAGCACGTTCACAGCAGGTGACTCTAAGAGCTTCTGGCATGTTCTGCGCCCTGTGAAACATGGCACAGAGGAAGCAGCCCCTGAAAAGGGAGTTGAGAGAAAAGGCCATCGCGTTAAGAAAGTGAGTGATCTTTTCTCTCAGTTCGAGAAGCCACTGACAAAGATCACACACTCTGACACTTGTATCACCGCCTCAGACAGAGGCCAGCGCCTGAGGGGGTGGACAGGCCAGCTGCCAAGGCAGATGGTGGCTGTCTGGACCTACTCCATGCAGAGGTTTTCCTCTCTGCCCTTCCCATCTGCCTGTCACTCCTGCCGGGATCAGCCGTCCTGGCTTCCGGCCCAGGCAGGGGCCAAGTGGTGACCCGCAAGTCAGCCCCGGGGCACGCAGCTTCAGATTCCAGAGGCTGAGCTGGCTCTGAGCCCTGCTGAGTCAACTCTGTTCTCACCCGGGTGCCAAGCCAACCTGCCCAGGGTGCTTCCTGGCAGGCAAGATTTTCTTTGCCAGCCTCAATTTCCTGACAGGGTGCAGTGGAGCTGGCGGGGAGGGCGGGGAGGAATTTAGTCCACGTTTGTTAAATGAATGCTTAGCCTTTTGAAATGAACACTGTCCGGCCCCAGAGCCTCACTTGGTTCTTCCTTTGTTCCAAGCGTGTCCAGGCGCAGAGTGTTGGTCTCTCTGGTACAGTACAGAGGACTGTTTGTTGAATGAGTGAGTGAGTGAGTGAGTGAGTGAGTGAGTGAATGAATGAATGAATGAGGAGTTAGAGGAGTTAGGAGCCCTCCTTTCCGTGCATGGCCTCTTCCTCTACCGAGGTTTCTGCTTTGATACAGGAAAAGGCTCGCGACCCTGCAGACCCGGAGAGGGGGTGGGAGGCAGGTGGCGGAGGGAGCCCTGAGCTGGAGTCTGAACAAGACAGCCCCGGGGCCACCCCGAGGGCACTTGGTTGTGGGAAGGGGGAGGAGGGACCCCAGGGGATCCGACAGGCACAGCTGCGGTGACGAATCCTCGAGCGGGAAGGAGCGTGGGAGCCCAGAGACGTCTCCCCGCGGCCCAGCCAGGTCGTGAGCTGCTCTCCGGGAAGTCTCCGGAGGCGGGGATGTTGGCGGTGTCCCGGGCATGCCCGGCCAGGCTGCACTCAGCGCACCGGGGCCCCTTCTCATTCGTCTCTCTCCGCGGCTTTTGGCTTGCGGAGGGGGGTTCGGGGGTCCCGCCAGCCCCTTCAGCCCTGAGCGCGGCGGGTGCAGCGCGGAGGCACTTGGATTCCGGTGTTTAGAAGGGGGCCCCCTGCGGGTCACGTCTTCCGCGGTCCAGAGTAGACGCTCCAGGGCCTGCTCGGGAGGGGCCAGGGTTTTGCACCCCGAGGGCGCCCCCTCACCCCCATAACTACCCGGCCTCGGGCTCCCAGAACCCTACCCCCGGCCGCACGCCCCGCCCCTGGCACTCCCTGCGCCCCGCCTCCGAGGCTCCCCTTGCCCTCTCCCCGCGGCTTATAAAAGGGGGCGTCGCGGGGAGAAGCCGAGCGCAAAAGGCTGGCGCCTGTGATCCGAGACTTCCTCGCGGCCTCCGAACGCGAGCGAGTCTCCGCCAGGGCGCCCGCGTCGCCAGCCCTCGAATCTCGAGCCGCCCTCCCCCACCCCCACTCCGCCTCCGCCTCGCGCTCGCCGGTCCCCGAGTCCCCGCGTCCAGGCCACCGGAAGGATGCGCCGCGCGCCGACGGCCCCGGCCGCCCTGGTGCTGTGCGCCGCCACCGCCGGGCTGCTGAGCGCGCAGGGCCGCGCGGCGCCCGCCGTGCCCCCCGAGCGGCCGCGCTTCGCGTCCTGGGACGAGGTGAACGTGCTGGCGCACGGGCTCCTGCAGCTCGGCCACGGGCTGCGCGAGCACGTGGAGCGCACCCAGGGCCAGCTGGGCGCGCTGGAGCGGCGTCTGCGCGCGTGCGGGGCGGCCTGCACGGAGTCCGGGGGGTCCGCCGCGCCCCCGGGCCCCGGCCCCCGCGGCGACGCCGCCCCCGAGACCCTCGGCAGCCTGCAGGTACGTGCGCTCCTCCTGCCCTCCCGCGGGGCTCGAAGACGTGGGCGGGAGGGGGTACGCATCCCGGGCTCCCCGGGCTTCCCGCCCGGGTCTCTAAGGAGGGACCGTTGGAGGACCAGGCGAGCGGTGAGGAATGGGAGAGGCTGGCCGCAGAAGGCCGGGTCCTCACCGCGGTGCGCGCGCTCCCCCAGACTCAGCTCGAGACTCAGAACAGCAGGATCGAGCAGCTCTTCCACAAGGTGGCCCGGCAGCAGCGGCACCTGGAGAAGCAGCACCTGAAAATAGAGACTCTGCAGAGCCAGGTGCGCATGCACGCCTGGCCCGGGATTGGAGGGGAGGCAGAAGCTTCCCTCCCGCGTGGGTGTGCACTCAGAGCCAGCCAGACCTGACATCCTCCTCCTGTCCTGTCCAGGTGAGCCTCCTGGCCCCCATGCACCTGAGCCACAGGATGGCCAAGCCTGGCAGGAGAAAGAGGCTACCCAAGATGGCACAGCTCGCTGGCCCTGCTCACAATACCAGCCGCCTGCACAGTGAGTGTCCAGCCCCCTGCTGTCTGTCCTCTGGCAGCCCCTCCCCCCCAACCACCATACACACCCACTTACCTTTCCCATCCCCCTCCTTGTCCGCTCCACCTTGCTGGGAAGAAGAGAGTCCCTGGCCCCGGGTTCCTGTGGGCTCACTGGTAAAGGGCTGATGCTGGTACATCCCACCTCACCCCTGCCCCTGACCGGCTAGACCA